>PVJO010000659.1:163440-219482 GCA_004026905.1 Hystrix cristata
CCATTTCTTATTTCTCTTGACCCTCTGTTCCTTTCCCCCCTCCCTTGTTCCCTTGTCCAAATGGGAAAAAGAATTTACTTTTTTAATGGTTACTTTTTGTTTATTCTGTTTTCCCTTTAGCTTCCTCTCAGCTGACATAATTCAGTTCATCTCTCTCTGAATAGAGATGTCACATCCTTTGAATTTAAGAATGTGTCAGTTTGTTTTTATCCATTAACATTTCAATATTTAGTTCCAAAGGAAATAACTACAAGTTATTTTCTTTTTCCATATCATTTGTGAATGCACATTGCTCAGAAGGGGTTTAGATCATCACTTGAATAATCACTTAGATAAATACACTGCCTAATTTATTTGGTAAATTCGTTGGATCTATGTTTCTATTCTAAACGTTTTACGGCTGATAACTTATCCAGTTCTTTATATCAAGCTATAAGGTAAGAACTGTTATAATCCCCATTTGATTGATGGGGAATCTGAGACTGACTACCATCTAATATATGGAATAACTAGAATCAGAACCCATCTAGGGCATCTTGCTCTTGACCACTCTGCTACCCTGCCTCTTTCTTCTGGAGTTTTGAATAAATGTGGTTCTAATAGCGTTTCTCTAATTGGTTATTCCATGTTCATTTTTTTCTGCTTCAATGAGTAGAATTTTCTATGCAGCTTCATAGCCTGCACTGTCTGACATATAATCATTATTTGCTGGACAAACTACCAATCTAGAATATTATATTATATTCTGGACACTATGTCCTGAAGAGAAATGCTGACTAAAGAGCTCGTGGATGAACGTAATCAATATTATAGAAAGGTCTGGGAATCATGGAGTTGATTAGCATTTCTCTTATGTATTTGGGGAAATGTGACAGATGTCTTTTTAATATTTCAGAAATTACCAGATGTGAAAAGCAGTAGGTAGGTCGCGTGTTACTACAGTGTACAGGACAAATACCTGTGGTTTAATTCACAGAGCGACAATTTCAGGTCAGCATGAAAAAAGAATTTTCTAACTGGAGTCATCTGCTAGAACAGGTCCCTTTGTGAGGTAATGACTGCCCATTATTAGAAATCTTTGCTCATCTTCCCTTTGAGCTGAAAGGGGCTTCAAGAAGAGGATTCTCAGAGCAGGATCTGGTCATAGTGCTGAAATGAATTTCTCAAGGTTAGACGGGTAACAGTCATACACAGCTAGTATCAAATTTGGGATTTTTGGTGTTTGTTGGGGTAGGCAAGGAGGAGTGGATGTAGAGATGGCCGGGCATTAATGCTGCGTCACTGTGCCACTTAGCAAGAGCTAAACAGCTGTCCTTTAGGGAAGCTGTTGGAGGGAGCTTGGCGTGGCGCGAGTGCACGGGAGGGGCGAGAGAGGTGGGTGGAGACTGAGATGCCCTTGAAGCTGGACAGACTGATTCCCGGAGGCTGACCCGGTGCTTGGCACAAAGGGGAAGGCCAAACATATTTGTTGAATGGGTGGAAGAAGTTATTTTGTTTAGCGAATGAGTGATATTTGTAAATTCTAGTTTTTCTTTGGACAAATAATATCATTTCATGTTTTAGCATGGAGCAGTTTCCTAATTTTTCTCCATGATGCTATATTTTATATAATATACCTATAAATACGTGCATCCTCACGAAGTCCTTATGTAAGAACTGAGACTGTGTTTATACCAAGAAGTCTCATAAACATGGCTCTTGTCTCTCGTTAGGTATTGGCGTGATCTTGACTTTAGTTGCGTAATTGTGCCTTATAACAAACCTCACATTTTTATGTCTGGGTCATTTAAAATATAAGTGGTTGTTTTGCTTTTAAACACACACACACACACACAAAACACATATATATCTTAGTTGGCTTTATACTATGAAAATTGATAATTTATATGTTGTTTGAAATTTGTATTCCTTTTTCTGTCTTTTAGACATTCGGGGCTTTAGAAATGATGTGTCTTGTCACTGTCTCTTTGAGTGTATCATAGTTATTCATCTAGTGGTAGAGAATCTTTTCCAAGAATATTCCAAAGAAATATCTCTTAAAGCTGTTGTGGGATTTTATAGATCAGAGTGCTAGGCAGTAAAACATCATTGGTCCTTTTTTAGGTAGACTAAAGTCTTGGGTGGAGATATGGTGAGGTGGGATAACCTTTGTCTCCATCTTCACTAGGAGCCATCTATGACCCTTTGAAATAGACTTCTCAAAGTCTCTACCTTTACTAGTAGCCAAACATAAATCTTTCAAATGAACTTTCTAAAGTAAGGCAAGACCATATGAGCTTGCGTTGCATATTCTGCCAACTCATATAGTTCTTCTTGATGCCATTGACAGCTCTCCAGTTGAGGCATGCATGCTGTATGCTGTGCTTTAAAAATGGGAATGCATCGTTATGCCTGTCAGATTTTGGCTCCATTAGACAATATAAAGCATCAATCTTTTATTTTTTAAAAACATATTAAAACAATTTTAGGTTTGCTTTGAATGTTAATAAAATGTTAAAGTAGCACTAGTGAAAGCCTATTATTCTACAAGATTTCAAAAATTGTAAGGATGTTTTTAATATAGATGATAAAAATAAATGATTATTCGTTTGATTGTAAAACCTCTTTGGTTTATCCTGTAACCCATGATAAGGAAGAGCACATAAGTATTTTTCATTTTATATCTCAATAAAGTCCTTGAAGGATTCTTTCTTCCATTCATCAGATAAACAAGGTGACATTCAGAGAACTTAATTCATGTACATTTATATAGCTATCAAAGAGCAATCTTAATATTTAAACTGTGTTCTTTTCATGAGAATACATTGCATATTAGAATTCTGAAGCTCCTATAATTAAGAGTACAATCAAAGTAAGTAGGTAAAGGCTCACCATTTTTAATAGGATATACCCCAGTCTGGCTGTTCTTAGTGACTCCTCATTACTCACAAACCAGAAGAAAGTTTATGAAATGAGTAAAAGCACCACATGAGCAGAGACTTGATGGGGCTTCCTGTCCCTGCTAATGGGGTACTTTTACTCCTTTCGTTAATGCTTTGTGGTCACCTAGCACAGCACCACAGCACTGGTATGAATATCTGATGGTGGGTGGCTACTGAGGAGTAGGCAGAAGCCACACAGGCCTGCATGAACATTTCCAGTGTGACGAGTCATAGCACTCTATGTGTTGTCGATCACATGTTTGTAAAAACAGTGGGCTGAATGAGGGACCTCTGTGGGCCGATTTCTGTGCAAACCTTGGTGATTTTCTTTATCAGAATACCATCCAAAAAATTAATGACTTTTTCTAGTTGCTCAGCAGTATTATTAGAGCTGCCTTGTTGTTGGTACCTTGTTGTTGGTTTCTGTATGAGAAAAAGTTCTCAGAGCAAAGCAGATTACTCTTCTCCCTTCGGGACCTCTGTAAGAATTATTTTTATGCAGGTAAATTGTTCATATGAATGTGTTTTAGAGTGTATGTCCTTTTTCAGGATGGGTAGAAACATACTGACCCAGCAGGACTGACATTACTGATGTATCCTCCAAATACAGGAAAAACCTCTAAGACTTTAACTTGCTGATTAACACAGTATGAGCACGATTATACACTTCACAGGATACACTGTAAAGAGAGCTTTTCAGGTCTTCAGGTCATCAGAGCCTTCACTGCCCCCAGTATCCAGAATGAATAGGAGTGATAAAATGTCCTATTTACATCTGCTGAGCGACATATGTACAAAGGCACTGATTGCACATTGTTAATACTGTGGCAAGAGATTGGAAACACCCCCAATGTACAAATTAAGACTGGTTAACCAATTAAATGTATGACATAATGTAATGTTGTGGAGCTGTTAAAAAGAATAACTCAGCTCTGTGTGTCACAGTGCATCAATATCTAGTGAACTCCTAAGTTTTATTCAGTTGGGGGATCAGATGTAGAACAGTTGCATTTATAAATTGTTACTCTGCAAGTGTTTGTGTATAAGCCCACATTTCTGTGCATTTAAACTTCAAGAGAGCACAGCTATTATTTATAGGAGGACTGTTTCTAGAAAGATAAAAAGAAACTGACAAATACTTGCCTTCAGGAAGGGCAGTTGGTTTAGCCGAGGGCAGGCTTAGAAGGGAGATATATTTTCATTCTAAATACATCTCAAATTTATATCACAAATGTGTGTTACATATAGAAAAATTTAAATTGTTACATGAGAGCTTTTTCTGGCTGCTTTCTGTCAAATGAATTTGACAAAAGAATGATGGATTTGGCATGATGGCTAGGTTGGACAACACCGCAATGTCTAGGGAAACCATGCAGGGGTATGAGTCAGAGAAGAGGAAGAAATGGATGAGAGACCTTGTGTAGAAAGTCCAGAGGGCCATGTGTGGGATGCATGCCTGTAATCCCCAGCACTTGGGAGGCTGAGGGCAAGAAGTTCACTGTTAAGTTCAAGGCCAGCTTGAACTCTATATAGCAAGACTTTGTCTTAAGACAAACAATCCAGAAAGCTGTGACCAAAGAGAGGAAGAAGCAGAGAAAGCTAATGTAGAGTTGTTGAACTTGGGAGGGTGGAAATTTTAATAACTATTTATGATGGTGGCTTTACTTGTGAGAAGTGAATGGGAATAAAAGCAGGTTTGCAGAAATGGGAACCAAAAAGAGGACTTCATTTCTGGACCTTGTGAATTTGAGATAATAGTAAAGATCTCCTGGGGATGATTAGCAGGTAATTTGGAGAGGAGCTTTTAACACTATTAAAAATGACTTAAGCTACTTTTTTAGTATTATTTTCATGGCTCTTTTAAAGTTTCTAGCATATTCAAATTCTTCTTCTCTATTCCTTAAGTTTGATTATGAAACAATGGAAAATTTAGGTTTTAAAAATATTTTCATTTTATGATGACCAATACAAGACAAGATAATTGGTTTGTTTTGATATTTCCTATTTTATACATGTCCTGTACAAAGCCATTTACGGTTACAAACCAAAGAGCTTGTGCCAAGGGAATGAGGCTAATGCATTGTTCTGATCTCTGGTACAGTCTGAAAATACTAAATGAATGGTAAAACTTTTAATGTGTCCATTAACTAAAGCCACTAATTTACAGTGGGGGGTGTATGTGACAGCTTGCATAAATAATTTCTGAAATCATCATGATCCTTGCTATTATAATTAATACCAAAAAAAACAACACCACTTCTTGGTTTCTTGTGTACAATGTAATACTTCCAATGCAGTGTCCCATATGGTTATATATTATTTATCTTGTAAGTATTTTATTGTCAGAGAGTACCTGGTTTGCAGAGACTTGTCTATGTTAGTTATTATTATTATTATCATTATTATTTACTGTCTTAATTGCTTTCTCATTGCTGGGAGAAAATACCCAACACCCACAAGTAAAAGGAGGAAAGGTTTATTTTAGCTCACAATTTGTAGAGGTTTCCATCCATAATCGACTGGCTCCAAGGCAGGATGGCATGGCAGGGGAGCATAACAGAGGAGAATCACCTCATGGCCTGGAAGTGGGAAGCAGAGAGAAAGAGTGTGGGGGAGGAAGGAAGGAGATAGACCTTTCCAGGCCACGCCCCAGTGACCTACCTCCTACAACCAGGCTTCAGCTCCCAAATCACATTTAGCTATAACTTCATCAGTGGACTATAGTCCACTGATAGGTATCAGACCCCCATGATCCAATCACTTCCCAAAAGCCCCACCTGTAAGCACATGAGGCTTTGAGGTGACACCTAGATATAAACCATAACATTTACCAATACTTTTGTATTGCCTTTTTTGCTCCCCTTTAAAAAATAACACAACCATGTGTGAGGTTGAAATGCAACTGTGTGACAACCCTGAGGGTTTTTTGTTTTGTTTTGTTTTGTTTTGTTTTTTGAGACAGGAGTAGTTTTTTTGTGTAGTTCAGGTGGGCCTTGAACTCAATATGTATCCCAGGCAGACCTCAAACTCATAGCAAGTCTCCTGCCTCAGCCTCCCGAGCCTGAGTGTTATTTTTAAGGAAAAAGGAGTTAGGGCTGCATAACTTGTAGCCCAAGCACGTGTAGTCTTTTCTGCCTGTCCTTCCAGGATGATGTCGGTAAATTCTTTGCTATTCCTTTGCTCTCTAGTAGATGGCTAGGAAAACACGAAGAATTTAATTGTGAATCCTACTTTTTCTTTGTGACTTTTAACAAGTTACAAACTTTGCTGAGCCATAGGAACAAATGAGATTACTACTTTTTAAATTGTGTGGACAAAATGAGATTATATAAGTGGCCTATTGCAATTACTCCATAAATGGTAACTGTAGTATTTGGACTTGCAAAATTATTTTAATTTCCCGTGTGAATACTGGAGTCATCTAAATGCCTCACAACCAGCCGGTCACTCAGCCCCATTTATTCTGCCCGCAAGATGCCGTGCTTTTCATCTCTGTGCTCTGCTGCGATCTTCATGGAGTACTCCCACGCGCAGAGCCTATTTACAACTGTCAAAGGTAAATAAAAGAATTAAAAGCTGACCGGCAAGTCCGACAAATCAGCTGACAAGCCATAACAATAAGAGTACTTTTTCTTTGGACATTAGTTAGATCAGACTCTGCCTTTGCTAATAAGAAAGTTGTACATTTTTCCTGAATGCAGGAGTGTATCAGAATCACCCGTGTAGCTTTGCCAAACTAAAGCTAACATGACATTTACCATTATCTTTATGCCCCGTGACCACCACCAGCCCAGGATTTTGATTCTGCAAGTCTGGTTTAGAGCTTGGTTGGGTCTGTTTTGATTCAGGTGCACACATGCAGTTGCAGACCTGAGCTCTTGAATGGTAGCAAGCCACAGCTTACACTTGGAAATATGAGTGCTTCTTTGCTCCCAACGTAGTCACTTAAGATGCATGATCACATTGCAGTTTGGCACTTTGATGTTGTCAAAGTGAATTATTTCAGTCTATAAACAAAAGAATGAAAAAGCAACATACATAATTGAAGAGTCAGATATAGATTTTTCTAAGGGAAAATGGAACAAGTATATTAAGACCGAGCAGTTGGCAACTTCAAAGATAGCAAACCTGGTGTTAAAAAGGCACATAATTATATCTGATTAGACTGTAACAAAATTAATATTATATCTCTAAACTGTAGTAAATATGCACAATAAAATTGTTAAAGCACAATTGAATTTTCTGCTTGTCCTGCTTTCCAATAAAGGCTTATTGCCACATACACATTTTTATTTCAATAAGGTAGTTTTAGATTAATCACTAAAAATCCAACAGTGAGTCCTGCAGTAGGACAGATGTGATCATTTTGTTAGAAGGAACTTTATCTCAGAAATAAGAATTTTCTAACAGAAGAGTTGTTGACCACTTAAAATGAGCTGAGAAGGTTATGGAATTGGCTTCATTGCAGAACTAAAAATCTGTATTAAAATAAGTAGCCATCTCTTCTACTAGAGATGCACACAAGTCCTTTCAGAGCTGTAAAGGGAGTCCGATGCTCTGAATTTCGGGAAGCTTTTACGCCTGCTATTCCTGCTCTGGGAAGGGTAGATGCAGTGCACCTAAGGAGAGCCGAGTTTTCTGAATTCATTGGTGGATCGTTTCCTAATATCTTCTAAAGAGCAGGCCAGTAGGTTATTATCATGCTTCTTGTTGGTGGTCTGCTAGTCAGTGACTGTTTGGTTGGTGAAGTGCCTTCTGACTTAGGCTCATTTGACTTTCGTCTTGGGCCACACTTACACAAGAAATATCACATGGCAGAAACTAATCTGTAAATATAAATGCAGTTTCTGTCACTGCTAAGAGAAAGCATGATGCTAACACTATAAGTGCTTTGACAGAGCATTGACACTGTGCCGTGTGCTTTACCCGACTTAGCAGCAGAGAAACAAGCATAGAGAGCCTGGGAAATGTGGCCACAGTCTGAGTACAGAGGTAGGCACCAAGTCACTCTGCTTTCGTATTAGCGAGTTGCAGACTAACAAGTCTCTCTAATTTACTTCTCTTCAGAAGCTTCTTTTCTTTTTTTGAGTTCAAACATTGTTGTAGGAATTAATAAAGTATCCTTAGACACTGGATCTCAAACTTGGCTGCACTTTGGAATCAGCTGGACGTTTGAAAAAAAAAAAAAAAAGGTACCAGTGGCTGAGTCCCCCTGGTCTGTCCTGAGTCTTTTACTATGGAGTGCAGCTTAGACATTCAGATTTTTAAAAATCTCCCAGATGAAGGCTGGAGATGTAGCTCAGTGCTAGGGTGCTTGCCTAGTATGTGTGAAGTCCTAGATTCAATCTCCAGTACCTTGGATAAATCAATCAATCAGCCAGTCCTCTAGATGATCATACTGTGCATCAGAGTTTGAGAACTGCTTAGGAACAAGATAAAATTTAAAATTCTGACTTCTGTCATCAAAAAATTAAATAACGTCTTCATTATAAAGTATGACATATTTGTTTTATAAAATGCAGGCAAATCAAAAATTTACAATTAAAATGATTTGTAATCCCTTCACTAAAAGATAGCTCATACTTGGTGTGTATCTTTATTTTTTCCTTTCTGCACAGTGCACATTTATGTTTTAAGGTTTTAATTGCAATATTACTGTTCTGTAGAATTTTATATTTAATACTAGATTGCCTCATATCTGTTTTATGGTATTTGTATGTTTTACCAGACTCAGAAATTCTTGATTCTTATATATACAGAATGTCATTTGATCAATCCTTATAAGCGACAAACTCAAAGTGGGGCAATATTTCCATTAATGGAGAATTTGTACTGTATGTGAAGCACAGTAAACTGAAAGTGATTTAGATGTTCCTCCTTTGCACCCTGGTCTTGTATGGCAGTTTTCCAGAGAGGTGTGTTCTTGGTGTACTTATCAACTCCTTCGAAGACTGAAGGCAAAGTCCATGTGGTTTTCCCCGCTCTCAGATTCAATGCAAGCTCAGTAAATGCCTGAGTGGATGAACAGACAGCTATGCTCCGGGATCTGAGGGAAGGTCATAATTTGAAAAAAATTAATTACTAAAGTAAGTTCAGATATGCCTGAAAACTATTTGGGAATATTGGGGTAATACGAAGAGAGGGTAAGAGTGGAGTTGAAATAAGGACAGCAGTTAGAGGACACTGTAGGATAGGTAGCCTGAGACCCTTTGAGAAGGGTGACAAGTCCTCTGGTTCTAGAAACTTCCCAGATTTGGTTCCTAACAGGTTCCTACTTCCCTGGGATACAGTGGGGGAAGGGACTGGGTCTTAGCCTTCATCTCCCCTGTCCTGGCCTAATGTCACAATAAAGAGGCAGACAGCTAGCCTTTCAGAATAAGAACCAACTAATTTGCAGAATTTGTTCTTCCCCAAATATTTCCCTTAAAAAACTTGAGAAACTGCTGTAGTGTAATAGAGTTCAGTTAGGGGATAACCAGAGTCTGTTAGCAGCTAGGAGCTGCAGGGGCGCACTTGGTTAGCACACAACACTTAAATTCGTCAGCAACAGTGACTGTCTGATTCTTTCTTATATAGGGAGTGGGGAGGAGTCTTAGTGCATGGCAAGCCCACTGAGGCCTGGCCTACCACAATGGCTCAATCCATTAGCTGTGTGGCTTTGCTGGGTGAGCTAGGCTTGTTGTGAGTCAGCCCAGACAACTGTGGGCAGAGTGCAGAGGTATTTTGGTACTACCACCACAAAGCCAGACGTCTGCATTGTGTGATTTGTGAAGGATTTCTTCTGTATTCTGACTTCTTATAATGTAACTTTCTAATAAGTCTTAAGTATAATTAATCACAAAACTTATGTGTCAAAATAATTTTACCATTTCTTTTTGCCTCAGAAAATCTTTACTTTTGAGGGGCTGGGGATTTAACTCAGTGGTTAGAGTGCTTGCCTTGCAAGCACAAGGCCCCGAGATCTCTACTTATTACTCTTTATTTTAAAACAAATTCTTATGAAAAAGGAGACATTGTGAATGTATACATTTAACTTCATTATGCATAAGGTATTTACATACAGTCTTGCTGGAATCCTTTGAATCGAGGCATTCCTACAGTTCCAAAAAAATCTTAAGAAAAATTAGAAACTATTTGCTATGCTTTGTTCTTCCCTTTTTATTGAATTCACATTGGCTGTTAAAGACTTTCAGTTAGAGGTGGTTAAAACCACCAGTCAATGTGCTCTACTTAGAATTCAACAAAGAACAAAATCAAAGAATGAAATAGTAAGCCTAGTTTTCTGCAAATACTTTTCTCAACATAAAATCATAATAAAAAAGAGGGAATCCTTTGAGTTACATCATATAGGAAAGCAAAAAAGTAAACACTAGAGGCGATACTTATTCAGAGAACATCAGTGAGTCTGGAGATTTCTGGAATGCCATACCAACCATTGGAGCCAGGACTATATTATGATTTAATGGTACCTCTCTGCTACATTTGATGAGCTGTCCTAGAAAAACATTTTGATGCAATAAAGCATCCACTTGGCTCTTAAGTAACGAGGAAGGCATTGCTCTTTGCATTAACTATTTATTCAGGAAGAGAAGTGACCAACTGCTAATACGCTTTATCCAAAGAGGGTCATTTAAAACAAAAGAAAATGCAAAAAGGAGGTTCTCTTTGATTTCATACGCAATTAACAAAGACTCAGAGCTGAGTGGTTGGTGTCCTTGTAACACGTGGCTTTTGGCTGGCTGTATATAAGTGCATGTGTTTGTCAGATGTAGTAAAATCTTCTGGGCGGCTTACACAAACAAGGACAGTGTGGCCTAAACCAATGACAAGAAGGGAGGCTATGACTGGTGAGTGGCTAAGATTGGACTGATTTCTCTATTTGGAATCACAGACTTATTTTCTAAGATGAATGGCAGTGATTTATTTAGACTCACGAGCTTCCTCCTTTTGAAAAGTGTTCCTTATTTTTTTTAATAGATGATTATTTCCTTCTCATTGCTTGTGAAATCTGCTCTATAATGCAGTATAACACTTAGATTTATTACTTAGCCCAGGAAAGTTTCATATTTGCTATATAAATAAATCTACAATGATATTTGGAAATAGTTTTAGCTACGATTGCAATGTTTTGCTCTTGTTCTGCAAGTACAGAAATGGTTCCTTCTTTGCAATAAATGTTTAGGATTTAGTAGCTTCAAAGTTGCAAACACAATACTGTATTTAGATGCAAATAAGAGCTTCTTTCAAATCAGTTCAGAATCTTTGAAGCACTTTTTGTACTATAACAGCTTAAAGTTTTCATTCCACTTGCTTTAAGGTTCTTAGTACAATTGGTTTGCCTATTTTAGTTAGTAGCATAAAAAAAGATGTATTATTTTCTTTCCTAAATCCAACTAAAGGATTTTATGCTAATTCTTCATCCCTGCTCTAACTAAAAAGTAATACAATAGATTTCCACACAATGAAGAAGGAAATCCTTCATATAAATCATATCCAGATAGGCAGTGGAAATGATATGTAAACTCCACATTACTTAACTATTAACAGAATTTTCATGCTACCATACTAAATCAATTATGAAATCATTTAATATTGTATTCCTTTGATTTTTCTATTTAAAAAGTATTTTCTATATTGAAAATTATGCATAAGTTCTAAGTTAACTATGAATGCTTTGAAGTATATTTAAAATCATTTTTCAATGTATACTCTGTGAAATTTGAAAGCATTGTGTATTTGGGTTATACCCCTTAGAGAATGGCTAAAGAACCTGATAAAAAATACATAGTAATGGGATCAAAACAAGAAAAGAATTCTGAAAATTTTCCTTTCCTAGAGCACATTATATCATACACAGAGAACGAAATTCATCTATGTTACTGAGACTCTTATTTTCTTCACCAGGGGAATAAAAGACTCATGTTAGAAATGGAACTGCCTTGTAAGAGTAGGATTTTGCCCTAATTCCTCTTGCTAGTTATTAACAATCATTTTATTGAATTATCCCTTTCAGATAATCACTCCATTCAGGAGGCTAATGCTGTGTGCTGAGAACAGAAAAGAGATGGAGGATTGGATTAGCTCACTGAAGTCTGTACAGACCAGAGAACCTTACGAGGTAAAACAGCATCTCCCTGTTGTCTTTTGTTCTTAGATCATAGACATTAAGCAAAGAGCTAGAGCAATACTGTGCAAAAAAAAATAACGATAATAATTAGCATGTATAGATTCATTCAGCAACTTGCTTAAGCCAGATTTTGAATTTTTTTTTTTTACTTAAAGTGCTTTGGGTTTAGAAATCTAACTAGTTTGTACATTCCAAACAGTTCGGCATCGGTTATCTTGTTTTCTTATTTTGCCAGTATGTCCTAACATCTCCTTTCTAGGTGGCCCAGTTTAATGTGGAACATTTCTCAGGGATGCACAACTGGTACGCCTGCTCCCATGCCCGCCCCACATTCTGTAATGTGTGCCGAGAGAGTCTTTCTGGAGTCACTTCCCATGGCCTGTCCTGTGAAGGTACTGTAGCATCTGGTTTGTGTCCTCTCCCTGACGGTACCACAGACATGCTGCTTTTGCGGACTGTTAGTTTTGCGCTACTGTAAGAGGAACAGACACACTCACCACAGGAAGACACTGTCTGTGCCCGGAAGCATCTCAGCTGGAACACAGTGTTCAAACTTTGTTGTAGCTCCGTGTTGAGGTTTGCACACGGAGGACTAATTTGAGAAATACTGTTGCTTTGGGAAAGATAACACAAAATCATCTGAAAGGAAACATAGATCAAAATATAGTACTTCACTCCTTCTAAAAAATTTTTGTACAACTTTATAGTATTCTTTATTCTGATTGATATAGGAGAACAAAACTTTTAGTCAGGACAGTTTATATATACTCTTTGCAGGAAAAGGAGTTAGACGGGCTTATTCTCCTTTTTTTATCTGTCACATGAGGATGATAGTCCTTTATACCTCGTAGAATCATTATATGAATTAAATGAGAGGATACATCCAATAAAATTACTTTTCTAGTCATATAAATTGTGGAAATTTGTAACCGTGCTCTGTAAGAAATTTACCAAATACAGTATATAAGTTCAGATTGCCTCGTAGACTGGATGCATTAAAATTCATAAAAGGGAAAATGTGAGAGAAGCCATTAAACATTTATTTTTTAGATTTAAAGAATGATTACAAACAAAGATATACTTGGCCTTCCTGACTTTAGTAATCCCAAAAGGTTCATGCGAACCTGAGTAATTCTGAGTAATAGTACATGGTGTTATTTTGAAGATCTTTTAGCTACTCTCTTCTAATCTCATTCCAAAAATGCTGAACAAAAAAGAAAAAGATCACCAAGTCTAAAATACTGTTATATCCTTCTGATTTGAGATTTACATTATTAAATATTTAATTATGTAGTAATTGAGTCAGTAATAGAATGAATATTTTTCTAAGCATTTTAATAGAAAAATAGAAACCACATCAGTTGGCAATAATAAGAAATTTAGTCTTTATATAAATTTATTGTATCCTTTGTGGTTTTTTTTTTTTTTTTTTTTTTTTTTGTACTGGGAATTGTATCCTTTGTAAGTAATGTACTCTTCCTGACTTTTTTTAGTCTGTAATTGGATTTAAAATTTTTTTTAGAAGATTGTATATTAATATTCATTTTCTCTATTAATGGTAGTAAAATTTTAAATCTGCCATATCTTGCACATTTGTATTTCTGGAACTATAGCACAAATTTTTTTTTTAAATCCCAGAGCTTTTATAAATGTAAAAGAGTTGCCTTTTTAATGAGAATACAGTTCTTTTAGATATTCTTATCACAATTAAAATTAAATTTTTAACGCTCTTCCTCAAATCTGAATAAACTGCTCGCCTGATAAAATAGAAAACATAGGGTACAAGAGGCTTTAAAACTTGTAATGAAAGGTCTGGGGATGTAGTTCAGAATTAGAGGGCTTGCCTAACCTGGGTGAGGCCTTGGGTTCAATCTCAGCACCGTAAAAAAGTTATACTGGAGATAGAAATACAATAAACATGTATTCAACAATGACAATTACTAACTATGTATTGGAGTGAAAGCCAGTGAAGCCATGACTAAATTTATTTGCCCTTTCTGTTCTTATTTTTCACAAAAGAATGAGGCTATCCTGATTTGTCTTCTAGATTTGTGTTGAGTAATAATTAAATTTTAAAAGTCTTGCAAATATAAAATATGAATAAAAATAGACACAGGATGTTTTTCATAATTTGTAAATTAATTGTGAATATTAATTATAATTGCAGAACATAATTCTCCTTCACAGTTACTTGAACAGTAACTTCACAAAAAAATTAAATGACAAATTTCTTTTAAATCAGCAACACCAAATATATCAGTATGGATAACTGGTACTTACGAATTTTTATCTTTAGTTTAACACAAAAGATTCAGTGTGGTAAAGACTAAATATTGCAATAAAAATTATAATTTTCTCATATATCATATTTTTAAAATTCTGTGGTTTAAAATACTAGCTTCACAACTTAAGGGAAAGTGCATTATTTCAGAATAACTTGTCAGAGAAATTTAATCATTACTTAACAAAATTAAGGTGCCCAGAAATCATTTCCATTTCTTAGTGACTATAATAAACAGTCTAACTTGTTTTATTATTGTTATTATATGTTATATAAGCTACTTTGTAATTGAAAGGCTTATTACATGAAGCACTTTATTATTATAAAAGTGTGATTTTATCTTTAATGAGCTGTTTGATTTTTAATGGCAGTTTTTTCACAAAGGCACAAAGGGACTGGAGGTGTCGCTCAGAGGTGGAGTGGCTGCCTAGCACCTAGCATGTGCGAGGCCCTGACTTTAGTCCTGAGCACCAGCTGGGGGAGGTGGCATGAGATTATACTCTTTTATGTCTTTCTCTTCCCTATTAAAAATCAGATATTGACTATTAATATCAAATACATGTTTATACTTATAAGGTGCTTGGGAACCTTTTAAGTTTTAGGACACCACTTTTGAGAAGTACCCTAATATATGAAAAGGCTTAGAGATGCTAACCAACCACAGTTTACAGTAGTTATTGGAGGAAAAGGAAGCGGGTGCTAATAAAAATGGTTTTTTCCAAGTTACGCTTATTTCTGACAATGTTTTATCTTCACATTTATTATCATCAACAAAATACAATTAAAATATCATTTCCTATATGAAGTCTGTACTTGAATTACATAACTAGAACAAAAATATTATTGCCAGGAAGAATTTTTCAAAGTGCACAAAAGAGGAGCTAAATGAAATATTTCATATGTAAAGACTAATATTTTTTAAGGACGGACCAGCTCAGTTAAGTAGCCACTTGTAACTGGGTTTGTCATGGTAACTTGGGGCATTTCGAACATTTGATTTACAGGCATCTTAGTTATTTTACCTGAACCTTTCATTTTCATACACATCAAATTAGGATACTTCAAAATGAATAGTATGTAAATCATCATTCAAAATGTATTAATGATTGTTAGAATTTTTAAAAAATCATACGAAGAAAAGCTGTCCTATGTTTAAATTTAGTAACAGTTGCCGTATTAAGATCCACTGAAATGCTCTCTACATTTACCTATTTCTCTGAAAAGTCAAGAACTGTTGTATCTTGAGCATCTACTGATGCTTGGACAATTTGTATCCTTAGACAAATGAATTGTGTTTAGTAGTAGTCAACTTCTGATTTTCAAAAAACGTGATTAATTTTTCGGTTAACCTATGGTTTCCTTGTTTTCCCATTTGTGTGCTGCTTCTTTCCTACTACTTTCCTCTTGTTTCTTTTTATAAACTCTTTTATGGTAATATAGCTAAGAAGAATTTGTAGTGGTGACATTACTTCATCATTCCTTCTTCTACACTGTGATACAATCCTCTCAATGTGGCGCTTTTGACAGACAGTGCCATCTTCGTGGCCCTCATCAGCCATTTCCCATGAGGCCTGGTCGTTTCAAAACTCCTCCAAATTAGCTTTATCTTACTGATATTTTCACACTTAATACAAACATACATACAGGATAATGCAGTTATCAGAAATGTACAGCTCAAAGAATTTTCTCAAATTAAACACATTCATGTAATCAGGACCCAGATTGAGAAATAGGAGGTTTCCAGTACCCGGGTTACTGTATTTTGTGTGTGGACGTGCATGTTTCTCCCTTCTCCTCAAGAACTAATTCTTTTGTATTTATTTCACTTCTGTTCTTCTAAGTAACAATATATAACTTCGTAAGTACTTCATAAACACAAAGCCGTGTTAGTTTTTAAAAATACCATTAACCATCATTGGAGATGAAACTTTTCTTAGTATTTGTTTTCCTTCTGCTTCCTTTCTAGTCTTTTAAAATTCCGTGCTGTGAGTTCCTTTAATCCTTGATGCAAAAGACCTCATTCACTGCTGGCTTATTTTACTTTATTATTTTTAGTGTGTAAATTCAAGGCTCACAAAAGATGTGCTGTGAGGGCAACAAACAACTGCAAGTGGACGACTCTGGCCTCCATTGGGAAAGACATCATGGAGGATGAAGATGGAGTAAGCAGCCTCCTGTCTCCTGCCTCATCCCTCTACCCCGCTCTCTGCTTTTCTGCTCTTTTGGAAAGCAATGATAGAGAGATAAGTGAGAATGGAAATAATGATAGTTAAGCAAGAGTGTTTATTATTAGGATTAAATAGAAGATGTCAACTGATTCTGAGTTTTTAATTCATTACTTTCCTCGGCCCTTGTGTTTTGAGGGCAGTCTGTCATGAGCAGGGCTTAGGAGTGGCTGCTGAGCTGAACTGGTGACAGAGCTTATCTGATGAACTCTGATCTTTAAGGCTTAGCAGAGATGTTTGCTCTTCAGACTTTGGGGCCTCTTCTCAACCTCCCCTCCCCTCACCGTCAAAGCCTTGCCTTCATTGTACCTGCCTGCAAATCTCTGGTAGCCCTTGGTAGTCACTGTTTTGTAATCCTTCTGCATGCTTTTATCCTCAGCTAGACCTCATCCTTGTATTCCAACAGGATCAGGAATAATAGATCTTAGTAAATGTAGGAATAAATGAGTGAATGCCGTGCATTATGCATACTCTTGAGTCCATAGAGTAAGCACACATTCCATCTTCCCTAGGGTAAGAATGGTGTCTTCCACAGTCTTCACTTTGGCTGCCCTTTCTCCGTGCCCCACAGGTTGCGATGCCTCACCAGTGGCTGGAGGGCAATTTACCTGTGAGCGCCAAGTGTGCAGTCTGTGACAAAACGTGCGGCAGTGTTCTCCGTCTGCAAGATTGGAAATGCCTTTGGTGTAAAACAATGGTGAGGGTTTGGAATTGTGTATGTCCCAAAGTCTCCTTCCTGTGCTTTTATTCTTTTCCATTTTGCTTTCCTGTGCAGTGGTTTCCTGTCTTCAGGCCTGTTTTACCACCTGGCGTACACAGAGAGCCCTTCTCTAGTATGTCGCCCGAGTGTAGTTGACATTAAAAATATAATTTTGCTGCAGCCCCGTATGTCTTCTGTGACGGACAGAGTGAACAATAAGCTCTGCACTGATATGATTTAAATTATATATGTTTACATTACGCAAATAAATATTTGAAACTATCTTTGCCTGTGCAAGGAAGTGAAAAGCACATACAACATGAGTGAGTCAGCAGCAGGGAATGGTCTCACAGAGCCCGCTTCGGGGTGGGGCTTCTGGACTGCAGGGGGACAGTCAGAGAAGGAGGCACAGAGGGGCTGGCGACCTCAGGACCAGGCCGCCGTCCTGTCGCGCTCTTGTCTGATCACTGGGCTGTGCTGTCCTGCCCTGATGTCGCCTTAGTTGAGGCAGACTCATTTAACAGCTTCCGCCTTAAATAGTCTTTTAAAGTTACTGGGCTGCATTTGGAAATCAGCCTCTTAGTTCCCCTGTGGAATACCATTCTTTTTGGTAAGTATGGTGTAGATCAGCCAGCCCACGAGATGTGAGTATGGTGGAGTGATTTCCTAATTAGTGACATGGATTCCTTAGGCCCCCTACGAAAAGAACTCCTACAGCTTTTCTGTGAGGCCTGAATAAGTTCTCTGTAATTCCTTTTAGTTCTTAAATTAATACGATTCTGTCCGTGCTCATAATTTTGTTATTCTTCATCAGTTGCCTCTTTTTTGGCCACAGTTACGTTGATTTTTATTTCTTTTATTTCACTTAATATATAGACTGTAATTGGTGTCTGTTTTTGGAACTCAAGTCTATCCCTGGCCCCTAAAGGCCCCTTATGCCATTCTAATTTTAAAGGAATGCTACCCCATAAACAAGATTTTAAATCATCTTCCCATTTCTTTGGGGATAAGCACTGATATCATTTCCTGCTATTTTTATTAACAGTACATTTATTGAAGTTTATTTCTTTACTCTTAGAGAGCTTCAGCTATTCATTTCTAGCTTCTCTGAAGTAAAACATATCATGTGTGTGATGAATTATTTAGAAAGACTTTATATAAATTGTTTTTACCTGCAATATGTATGTGTTTACTTTTATTTAGCCAGTAGTTTTTAAACACTATGAAACTTAAAAATAGGAGTTATCAGGTTTTGTATTTGTTCATTCTATTCACCTCAAACTTTAAAAATTTTTGCAAATAGAATTTCACTAATTACAGGTGGTGTGCAGGCACATTCCGGAATGTCTTTTGTCTCTTTTCTCCTGGCAAACTCAGATTTTAGTTGCAACATCATTCCGGACCCACCCTGTGTTAGACATACTCTTTCCTGTGACCATCCCCCTTGTAACATCTCTTCTTAGTCTTGCACTTTATATTCACTGTCATTATCTTTTTACACACTATTCTGCTCTGCCAGAGAGAAAGATGAACTTGAGTCATTTGTCGGACAAGGGATGCACCTTGAGATGTTAGTGAAGTAAATGTTAAGTGAAGTGAAGTAAATCACTAACTGAAGTGAAGTAAATCAGACACACAAACTTAAATATTGTGATATTTCTCTTACATGAGAAACCTAATATATAAATAAAGCACAAAATAAAAGACAGATGATAGGAAAAAAAGAGAGAAAAAAGTTATTGTAATCCACCATGACCGATGTATCTAAACCTGTGCCTTGATTTACTATAATTGTCTTATGTGTTTTATATGTTTTTTGGCCTATTAGTCTAGCTGTTAATCTGTATTTATCATAATTACCTTGATAGAGACATAAAATAAGTAAGTGAATTTGTCACTGGCAAAAAGATTAAAACAAGGATAGAAGGGAAGGGGAAAAAAGAAATTGAGATGTGTTATGTACATGTACCAATGCCTCACAATGAATGTAATCATTATGTACTGTAAACACATACTAATAAAACTAAAATTTTTTTTAAATGTATAAAAAATACGAGTTTCTAGCCAGGGATTGTGGCAAGCATGTTTAACTCCATGTACTTTGTAGACTGAGGCAGGAGGATCACAAGTTCAGGGTTAGCCTGAGCAATTTATGGAGACCCTGTCTCAAAGTAACCAGTGAAAAGGCTAGGGGTGCAGTTCAATGGTAAAGCACCCCTGGATTTGTTACCCAGTACTGCAAAAAACAAAACACAAAAAACAAAAAAAAACCCCTAAAGTTTCTAAAACACAGGCTATGTATTGTCATCTAGTAAAAAAATGAAAACAATCCCCCCCAAAAAAATCCCAGAAGCCATATTTCCACAACTGTAATGATTCGACTCATAATTTTAAATATTGTGAAGATACAATTTTATCTTCTGCTTTTCTCACTTAGCATTATTGTAAATATCTTTCCAATTTGCTTGATGATTTTCACACATTTTAAAATTCCTTTAAACACTATCCATGTGTACTAGTTTTTCTAAAATGCATTTGTGTTGGTAATTACTGTAAATCATAATAGGAAAGTGATCAAAACCAGGTCATCAGTAGAATAAAAATCACTTTTAAATTTCAGTTACAGCCTGAAAAGTTTTAATAAATACAAGTTTAACTAGCATGTCAGTTTTCTTAAGGACTAATGAAATAAAGATATATAAAATAAATGGTCCAGGAAGCATCTGCTTTTGCTGGTTAAAACACTTGAAAGACTCTGCGGGTAAATACAGAAAGAATTCTAAGTAGCCTGCCTCCTACTTGGTGGGTTAGCCTGCTTTGTGCTATGCAGTATCTTAGGTAACCTTGAAACTTTTCGTTTCTACAGAGTTAGCACATTTACTGTAGCCTTTGATGTGTGTCGCTCCTTTTTGATACAGAGCAACAGTCTAGCTGAGAAAATAGGCACCGATGTACTTCTAACTAATACTATGAACTGCCATGAAAAATGTGAATGAAAGTTATAGGATCACTGCAGAAAGAGCAGGCCCATTACGGATTTTAGTTGTTTGTTAATTTTGATGAGAATTTTTATAAGGTAGATGCCATCGGTTTGTTTTATGGACATCATTATTGACATACTGGTTAGTGTTCCTCCTTTCACCCGCCTTTCAATTCTTCCCTTTTCTCTTCCTCACTCCCTTTCTCCCTTCATTCTTTCCCTCTTTTCCTTTGTGCCTCCTCTTCTATTCTCTCCTTTCCTTCCCCGGCTATTCACGTATCTCCATCTATACATGTATCTTGTTTGAGACAATCACGCAGACAAGCCGCACGAACCCAAATCAGATTCCCATCCTTAATGTGCTTAGTCTGTTCCTTGGAAGTATAAATACTGTGCCCTTAAAGTAATTTATGAATTACTGGACATTTTGTGATGCTATTGATCCTGAATGATTAGTTCTGTAGATGTAATTTATAACATAGCAAAACATTGATGTGTTTTTATGATTCTTGAAGGTCTGTTTGTTTGTTTTTAGGTACACACTGCCTGCAAAGATTTGTACCACCCCGTCTGTCCGCTCGGCCAATGTAAAGTATCTATCATACCTCCCATCGCACTGAACAGCACTGACTCTGACGGTATGTGACAGTAGTGTAAGTATGTGCATTTCTGGTATTCTTAATGCTGATACATACATTTATTTTCCTAGAATAAATATAACTGGTTATTCTTATATTTTTATATAATGATATTGAATCATTATATAAATATAATGATAGTACATTTAATTTTTAAAAGAATATTTTAACTGGAATTTGTAATATACATAGCTGTTCACACATTGGTGAAATTACCATGTATAGGACTTTTAGATTTTACATTTCAATAAATAAAGTAAGATCATTATTTTGTATTGAAATGTAATCTGAAAAGGTTCATTTTTGTTTTTTTCCTCACCATGATTGAAAAGCATGGTTATCACTAAAATCTGTTTCTTGTCATTTATATTCCTATAAATGCATTCACATTTTCCAGTCTTTCAACTTACTTGTTTGTAAGTGCTGAGGAAACTTTATATGGCTCTGGTTTGGGGATAGCATTGTGTTAGCTATAACTTCCTTCTAAGGAAGCCACATTAAAAAGGGCTTTACTGTGTATCATTATTAATGTCTTGTGTTGACATCATGCTTTGTGTTTTTCAAAGTTTTTATGTAAATTTTACCAATAGATATCTTAGATATAAGTATATAAAGTTTAAGAGTTGTGATTTTTTTTTAACCTGTGCTACTGATAGTTTCATCCATAGTCCTTAATATATCAAGGTTTTTTTGTTATAAATTTTAAATACTTTCTCAGGCCTTAGCAAGGAGCAGTTAAAATATTTTAAAATACAAAGTATAAACATAGATTCTTTGACAAATGTGAATTCATAGACTGTGATTAGTTTTTCTTC
Source organism: Hystrix cristata (assembly GCA_004026905.1). Lineage (NCBI taxonomy): Eukaryota > Metazoa > Chordata > Mammalia > Rodentia > Hystricidae > Hystrix > Hystrix cristata. The sequence goes on from PVJO010000659.1 coordinate 185,128, forward strand.
TAATTATTGTTCACAGGTAGTATTCTCAAAGTGTCTGTGGTTTATGTACTTTTGCCAGTTTTGATATGATTTTTCATTATAGAGTAAAAAATAAGGTGCTTCTTTTGTGTGTATGTGTGTGTATGTGCACGTGTGTGTGTGTGTTACTAGGGATTGAATCTAGGGCCTTTGCATTGAGATATATCCCCAACCCCTTTTTTAAAAATTTTTTTGAGACAGAGGCTCGCTAAGTTACTAAGTTGCCCAAGCTGAACTCAAACGTGCAGTCCTCCTGCCTCAGCCTCCTAGAATGCCAGCATGTTCAGTTTAGAGTGTATTTTTAAAAGGTAAGCTGTATTCTTAGTATGTAAATGGTAAGCCTGTCTACATTTAGGGGGCTAAGTTATAACTGGTTGTTCCAACAATAAATAAGATTCTTTATGAATTTGTCTTTTTTCTGAATTGAGTGTTAGTAATTTAAGAGAGAAGCTGTATGTGCTGATCTTGTATTTTTTTCTCTTTTTTACAGGTTTCTGTAGAGCAACATTTTCATTCTGTGTTAGTCCTCTGTTGGTTTTTGTCAATTCAAAGAGTGGAGATAACCAGGGAGTAAAATTCCTTCGTCGTTTTAAACAGCTGCTAAATCCGGCTCAGGTGTTTGATTTAATGAATGGAGGTCCTCATTTAGGGTAATTCATTCTTGATGCATCTTATTTAAATGAAATGTAGCATTAGGCATGAAATGTCTAACTTCTCAGCTCTTGAAGACTGTGGATTCTTCTGGACATTTCTGTGTCCATATTCCACCCCATCCTTTGTTTAAAGCTCTGATTATAAGGGGTTGTTTTGTTTTGGGGTTTTTTTTGTTTGTTTGTTTTGTTTTTTTGGTTTTTTGAGACAGGGTCTCACTATGTAGCCCAGGCTGGCCTCAGACTTGTGGCCATCTTCCTGCCTCAGCCTCCCGAGTGCTACAATTACAGATGTGCACCACCACACTCGGCTTCCGATTATAACTTTTCACACAGTCTTTTTGACAGTTATTCAACTTCTTTATATGAAATCCAGATTTTTTACTGAAATTTCCAAATTCCAAAATTTGTTTAGAAAAATCTTTAAGAACATATCTTACATCAAACAACAATAATTTGTTTAGCTCCAGAAATAATCATATTATATAAATACAAAATTATTTGCATAAAAGGGTAATATTTATTTTTATGTAATGCACACAGTCAGTGCCTTAACTAAGAAAAGGTGCTACCATGGATCTCAAGGACAGTTCTTCAGGATTTCAGATTCAGTTCACAGAATTCCAAAAAAACCCTTTTGTGGGGTGTTCTTTTCATCTTTGTGGAATGTCATAATTTAAAATCTGAAAAGAATTAAATCATGTTTTCATTGAGGGAAAATACACCTTGAGACACAAGTTGTACCTTTTTCGGCAATGCGTGTGACTTTCATTAAGAAGCAGTACTGTGTCTTCTGAAGGAGGCCTTCAGTCTCTGTGTGGTTTGCTCAGGCCGCGCTGCTCTCTCCTGGGTTCCGATGACTTTGAAGCAAGCACACAGAGGTAGAAATGGAGAATTTAGATACCAGTGCCTAAAAAGCATTTTGTGGTTTATAATTTGACACTTGCTACTATCTTCTGTTTCTCTCTGTCAATCTCTATATGTGCTTCTCGTCCCTTTTGTTCCCTTAAGGTCTTCTTTCCTGGTTCTCTTGTCTGACCTCGCCAAGTCTCAAGCCATCTGGTCACGTGGGTGGTGGTTGTGTGCGTTTATACCCAGCCTCTTTCTCTCCCACTGTCCACCCTCCCTTCCTGTTGGCGTTCTGGCATTTCCTCATGAAACCTCTGTGCTCTTCTTTGTCTCCTCTGTTCTTGGATAATTTTGTCCCCCTTTCCAGCACATCTGTTTTATAATCCTTTGTAGTTCCATTATCTTTTTTTTTAACTTTTAAATTATATTGCTACTGGGTATTAAACTGAAGGCCTCACGCATGTAAGGTGTTTTACCACTGAATTATGCCCACAACGTCCTCTCATAATCATGATACTTATTTTTCCATCCATCCTCTAAGCCTCCAAGGATCTGTCTTTGTGAAATTTCTTGAGATGGTTCCTACAATATATTTTTCTGGTTTTCTGCAATATTGGAGATTTACATAAGTACATTCAGAAGGTGGAATGTGTCAAAGTTGAGATGAAGGGGCCTAGAAGGAAAAGGATTGGCCCAAGGCCGGGAGCGAAGGCGAGAAGAAGAGGAGTTGCTAGTACTAACCGCCATCTGCGTGCAGACTTGGAGGGTCTTTTTGGGAACTGACCAGATGCAGCTCAGTAGCATCCCATCCTAAATTCTCTTCCCCTGGCTTGTAATTCTTAAGAAAATAACATCCTTTTGATGGAAAAAGAAAAAACCACTACTTTCACCATCTATTACTTTACCTTTACTTCTCCTTCCTGGTTCTGCTTCCTTTTTATTTGTTCTCTCATTTCTCAATCCCCTTTTCTTCTAATTTTTTCTCTGTTTCTGCTTATAATGTATGCACTTCCTTATGATTCAGAAGTTTCCTTGAATTAAAATTGCACTTGGATTAATTTTTATAGTTTAATTAATACATAAGTAAAAGCGCTTCTGGAAATAAAAATGCCAATGAAATCATAATGACAAAAGAACTAAGGAAATTGATTTCTATTCTACTAACATAAAATACTTTGTACTTTCAGTTTAAGATTATTTCAGAAGTTTGACAATTTCCGGATTCTTGTGTGTGGTGGAGATGGAAGTGTAGGTTGGGTTTTGTCAGAAATTGACAAGCTCAACCTGAATAAACAGGCAAGTATTAATTCTTTTTCTTGGGGTTTATGTGACTGTATATTAATGTACTTGCCAGAAAGATGCAGAAATGTAACAGTCCCAGTGTGGCAACTTGTCTGAAAGTCTCTCCTTTGGACTCTCTTGCAGTGTCAGCTCGGAGTGCTGCCCCTGGGCACAGGCAATGACCTTGCTCGAGTCCTCGGCTGGGGAGGCTCGTATGACGATGACACCCAGCTTCCTCAGATACTAGAGAAGCTGGAACGAGCCAGTACCAAAATGTTGGACAGGTAAAAGAGAATTTTAAAATGGGACTGAAAATGGCACAACAAAATCTTTTTTTTTTTTTAAATAATTTAAATTGTACTCTCTATAAACCCTATTGAAGGCAGACACCTCTGGCCATCTGGTCTGGATCCCTGAGGTAGAGAACAGGGCTGACACGGAGTCAGCTCTCAATAAAGATGTTTTTCAAGCAAATAAATAAGTTTTAAAAATCTGACAAAACTACTCCAAGGAATGCATTATTTTATAGGTAGAAAACTATGTTGATACTAATTACTTTTAATCACTCTTCAAGTAGGAAAGCTGAAAATAGTTGATTTGTAGGGAGGCTTTTTATGAGTATAAAAAGTAGAGTTCCATTATCTTGTGGTTTTAGAAGAGCTAAGAAAGACATTTAAACTTTAGATTTGTTAGAACATCTTTTCTTAATTTTACATACAAAGAACTGATGCGGTAGGGAGCTGAGTATTTTAAAAGATAAAGAACCCCATTCCCTGTACAGGAAGGAGCAGTAAGACAGCTGTGGATGAAGGAATTATCATTGTGTTTACGCTACCCTTGATCACATCATAGCCACTTTCTCTCTGAATGGCCCATGTATAAGACAGAAAGTCACCATGAGTGCATCCTGAGTGTTGTAGAGGAGTGTTTGGAGGAGGGTGTAGGGAATGACAGGATTCAGTGAGCAGTAATTACCCCACCCCTGTGAGTAGAAGACAAATGTCAAAATATCATAACAGACTTGAGCCAGCATGAATCAAAACAACTTTAGTAGGATTAGCCATCTGTGGAAATCTTCCCAAAAATAACAAAATCTCATCATGGAGCCACCAATCTAAAATACAGTTACTCGAAGGCAAGGTATAACCTAATTAATTTTAACCTTGTCTGTCCTAAGGTAATGTAATGCTTGATTCTTTTGCTGACAGGATATTTAAACAGAGAGCCAGCAGTTAAACATTTCTCTATATTTATTCAAAATTATTAAGTAGTTTGAGTGCATTATAAAGGTTTATAGTCTGAGGTGGAGCTGGATTCTGTTTTTTAGAAAAGGTAGTTACTGAGATGATGACTAAATTAACTAAGTTGATTGTGGTGATATTTCATGATGTGTGGGTGTATCAGAACATGAAGTTGTGCGCTTTAAACATAGACAGTTTTTGTCAGTTACACCTTAATAAAACTGAGGAAAAAACAAGATTGGAAATAAGTAAATAAAATCACTATTATTTATAAAAAGCCCCTAGAGGTGGTTTCCTGAATAGCTGTCCAATTTTGTGGTTACCAAACAACACAGAATAGTTTAAATGCTTTCTTACTGATTTAAGACCCCTCCTGCTGAATCCTAGGAAATACCGCTAGGTATTTCCTCTACTCTGGATATGTGCTCTTCCCTTGTCTGTTATAGAAATTAACTTCTCTGGTTAGCTGAGAAATAGCACTCCTGTGGTGAAATTCCCTGATACCAGCAGGCATGTAAAAAAACGTGAGGAAAAAAATCAACATGGATTCAAAAGCTAGGACTATAATTAGACATATAAGAATATTTGATTCCTGTGTAAAGTAATTAGTAAAGAAACTAATTTACTATTTATTAAAAAAAAACAGGACACCATGCCTGTAATCACAGCTACTCAGAAAACTGCATCAGAAGGATTGAAAGTTCTGGACTGGCCTGAGCAGCATCGTGAGAGCTTGCTGCCACATGAAAAATAGAAAAGTCTGGCATGTACCTGAGTGGTAGAGCACCCCTGGGTTCAGTCCCCAGTACGGCGAAAAACAAACAAAACTGGTGGCCCCAGAACCACAACAAAATGAAAAGTCAAAAAAAGAATCAAGAATTATGCCACATAATTTATGTATTTATATAAAAATGTATTTAATCTTCAAAACAACACTGTAGGATGACTTACAAAAACATTTTTGTCACTGCTTCGCAAAGATGTAAACTGAGGCTTCTGGAGACAATGGGAGTAAAAACAACTGATGCTTTTTGTCTGCTAGCACTTCTAGTCCTTTTATTTAATGATCACTGCACTCAGAAAGCCAGTGTTGTCGTCTCCATTTTTCTGGTAAAAAGGCTCCGGAGGTTTTGCACATGATAGTTACACACCTAACAAGTACCCGATCGGGTGCTCTAAACTGGAATCTAGACTTTAGTTCCCAGGGTCTTTCCTTAGTATTGCACTCTACCCCCCTTAAACCCGGTCTGCACCAGAGTTCTAACCTTCAGGTTTCTGCTACTTTGCACCTGGTACAACTAACATGCACTTCTGCCTGAATCTTTCCTCTCTCCTCTGCCGCTTTCTCCTGTTTTTTCAGCTCTAACCATTGCCTGCCAAGGAGGGAGGTACAGCATAGAAGGGTGTAGACATTAGGTGGATTTTTTTCCCTTTTCTTTAACTGACTTTGGTTCAGAGAAGTGATTCCAACTATAAGAAACTTGACTTTTATGTTTCCGCTTATATTTTCTGTTCAGATATTTGCAAACTCACTTGTATTATTTACTTATATTATCCCTGTTTTCTGTGTTGGAGTACTGTGTGTGCTTCATTTAGGGAAGCCTCTTCACTCTGGTGTTTCTAGATCTTATCTGTCACCTTGAGACTTTCAGTATGTTTGTGTTGTGTGGATGGAGGGATGGATAAGTGGATGAATGGTTTTTGATGCTCAAATCTAAATTTCTTTGTAATATTTTTATGTGGCTAGTTGGATAGTAGCTATGAGTAACTATTCAGTGTACACATGACATAGGACTATTGAAAGTTTATGGGAATTCAAGGTTTTAGAAAAAAAACAGTCTGGATGATGTACTAGGCTCTGTTAAAATACTGATCTTGGGATTTGCCTCTAGGCTCCATCGCTGGCTTCAGCTGTTCTATGCTTTTCTTCAAATATATTAATTATAGGAGTTCTTTGATACTAGTAGTTAATTGAAATGAACGTGCTTGAATCAAATATTATTTCCATTAAGGTACTTACCTCAGTCCCATTCTTACATTCATTTTTTTCTTAAATTTAGGAAGTGGTATTTACCTAATTTTTTTCTCATATATGTATATGTGTATGCATGAGCTGCTTTAGCGAGACTGGTTGGTACATAGGCAGTGATTGATTTTCCATAGGTGTATGTGTTTATTTAATTTAACAGTGACCAGAGAGCCTTTTAGAGATGAGTGCCCAAACTGCAACCCAAAACCTACTATCAAAGTGCCAACACTGCAGTTAAACCTGACTACTGAGGTTTCAGTTTAGAAAAAGCAACTCATACATTAACATCTTTTGTCTTAAAAGAAAAATAACACACCTGCCATAGGTTCACCACCACTGAATTCTAGGACATTATTTTAGGATTTTGGATTGTGACTCATTAATGCTTTGTAATCTAGTTAGTAGACTTGCAGTGAGCATCATTTTAAAAATAGAAGAGAAAAAGAAGAAAAGAAGACTGTATTGCACCTGATGAGGAGTGGTACCCTTGTTATATTTGAGCATTTCTTACAGTGGCCAGTATTCAGATATTTGGAAGTCATTAATTTGGAGAAATGGTAAAATGTGGAAATCATAAAATGTGAATCCAATATTTTGAGATTACCAAAATGTCGTCTCTTTCTTCATTTTTAGTTAAGATAAAATAAAACCATAGGATATGTATTTAAATTTTAAAGGAATTTTGGACCAAGGAATTTTCTCCCTTTAGGTGGAGTATAATGACATATGAACTCAAATTGCCACCAAAGGCTTCTCTACTTCCTGAACCTCCAGAAGCACCTGAAGAATTCTATGTAAGATTTAACTCTGTTTGTCGTCTGAAATGGGGATGGATAACTTGGGAAAAAATGGAAAATTTGCTCATAATGGTAATAACATGCCTACTTCATTTATTTCCATGGAGAGGGGGTATGATTTTGTTGGCTACTTCTAGTTAGACTCCTGTGACCACCCACCCTAGGAGAGTGACCTTAACCAAGTCACTCGCCTCTGAGGGTCTTTATTACTTCATCTGTAAAGTGAGGCTAATGTTGTGAGGCTAATCTGTTGATGTGTGCGGGCCCCTTCTCGTGAACCAGTAGTGTTCCCTGAAGAGTCTACCTACCTCTGTCCATCAGCAGCAGTCCAGCAGAGGCCTGCTGGGGCGGCTTCCTGTCACCTTCCGCTCACCTTCGGCATTGGTTGTGAGCAGCCGTGTGATTTTGAGGTGTTGGGCCAGCTCCCTTCATCCCTTCAGCAGGCTCCACACAAACCAGTACACAAAACCAGAGTATTACATAATTTCTTAGCTCTTTGCCTGCTCTTTGAAGACGGCAGCAAGACAGGATTAAGCCTGTTGATGTAGAGAACACAAAAGACAGATCATTTCATTCTTTCCCTGCTAAGGACTACGAATGTCTTGGCTCTTCAGAGGATTTTCAAGATTCAGCATTCTGATTACACCTCAAAGCGGCAGAGATTTAAAACAGAACCCAACTTTCAGAGGATTATTCTCTGGTTCATTAAGACCATTTAATCTATGATAGCTTATTTTTGCCTCTAGGAAAATACATTGGTTTATTTTACAGTTGAAGTCTTTGTCTTATCATTAATAAATTATGATCTCCGCAAAGGCAGGAAATGGTGATTAGAAATGAATGTTTTTTTTTTAGAGAAGCTAATGGTATTTTGAAACTTTTTCTTACATAAAAGTAAAAATAATTGATTCTACAAAATTTTTTAAAATAAAAATTGATATGAAAAAGAAAAGAAAAATCACTTATAGTCCCTGCTACCCAGAGATAATCATTATTGAGGATTAGTATATTTGCTGCTTTATTCCCAGCAGCCTTTTTCATTATAATATTATTCTACCTGGCTATAGCCATCATACATGTTTTTATACAAACCAGTCTTTTCTCAATAGTATTTTTGTAAATGTTATTTTTTTTTTCCAAAAGGAGAAAAGGGGCAGTTCTTTTGTTTTACTTACCTCAGAGATGTCTATTTCTGAGCATATAAAATGAAGGTATGTAATTAACTTCTATCATTTAGATGTAATCACATTTTAAAATTGGGGTACAATTATAAGCATATGAAGGATATCTCTTACTTTTTTAGCACAAAGGGGTTTTGAATGAAATTTCACTTTTTTTAACTTATTTTTATAACAAAGGGATTATAAGATTACAGATTTAAGATTACAGATTAAGTGAATATTCTGTATGACTCTAGGACCTAAAAACCTCAGGCTGAAACTTGGAATAGACTTTACTATATGTAATTTTTTTTTTTTAACTTTGAAAGCTATACTAAAAGTAAGCTAAATCTTTCCTCTTGGCTTGTCAGCACTTCATTGGTTGGTGTGTTAGGTAAAGTGCTTAGCTCGTCTTAGTCTCAGGTTCCTTGAGTATAAAACATGACAATTAAAGGGGTAAAAATATACAAAGTGCTTAAGCACAAGAAAATATGTTACCTCTAATTATGACTTACCTTCCTGACTCTGTTAAGTGATTCTGTAATAGGTTAGTAAGTGACATCTGTAATTGTTTCTTTTTTCCCTCTGCGGGACAAAGAATCAAGCCCGGGGTCTCAAGCATGCTAGGCCAGGTCTCTGCCCTGAGCTACATCCCAGCCTTGATATCTATAATTTTATCCTTGGGCATAGAGGTGATTTTATTTTCCTCTGAAAGAGGTAGCATTTTTTTTTGTGTGTGTGTTGGAATATCTTTTATGGGCAAAAATTTGGATTTTTAAATGTAAGTTTCAAGAAGCATTACTCAAATGACATAAATTAGTATATTAACCAACTAATGTTAATTGATTCATTAGTTAATGGCATACTGGTCATTTAAAATTTTTCCACCCTGAAGCAAAGACAATAAAAGCAATCTCTGGAGAACATTTCCTTATTTTGCATATTTAGAAGATGTATTTTCATTTTCTTAATCTTTACAGATGTGGTTTCTAGTACTTAAACTAGGAGATCAATAACATGTATTTGTTGGTCGTTACAATATTGTTTGGAGTTCCTGTTTTCCCCTCTTTTCTTTGATGTCAAATTGCTTTTCCATATGTGGTCTATCTTTGAAAAGGGTAAGACAGAAATTTAAAAGAGTAGCACTGGCCGTTGTTGGACTTGATAGTAAGTTAGGAATGAGATTGCTTTGGGAAGAGACTGGTCAGAAAGGCATGGTGGGAGAAGGGACATTAATTGAATCTTCAATTCAGTCTGAATAAACTGATGATGGTGTTTAAAAAGCAATGAAAAGACATTTGAGTGAGGCAGAAGAACATCAGAAGCCAGCTTGAATAGGCCATCTCATTTATACTGGAGAATTTTGAGCTGTGTGACATGGAATATATGAGGCAAACATTTGCTAGAAATCTTTCAATGAGAGGCTATTTAAATGTTGCACATGTCTTCCCATATCAGGAAGATGTGCTCTTTCAACAGGAGGTTAAAGTGTGTGCAGAACAGAAGAGGGGATATAGGATACTTGGCATTTTTTCATTATTTAAGAGAAATATTTATTTTCATGACTTACGATTACATATATGATTGTATGACTATTTTTTAAAAACTTTTATTCAAATATAATAGGTGTGCAGAAAAGTGTGCAGATCATAGATGTACAGCTCAGTAAATTTTCACAAACTAAGCAAACCTATGTAATCAGTACCTAGATCACCAGACAACATTCAAGTACCCCACACCCCCTTTCAGTCAGTACCTTCCACCTCCAAGCCATAACTACTTTTGTGACTTGTAGAGACATAGATTAGTTTTGTCTCTTTTTATGTTATATGAAATAGAATCATATTGAGTATACCCCTTTGCCTCTGGATCCTTTTACTCAGCGTGTTTGTCAGATTCATCTGTGTTGCCCCATAGTCGTGAGTCATTTCTTCTGATTGTCCGACAGTTTTCCGTTACGCTATTGAGTGACTGCTGTGTGGCTATTCTAGTATATGTCTTTTGATGTACACACATCTGCATTTCTTTTGGGTAAATATAAACATACGTAGTTTTAGGGCCCTGTCGTATTATATATATGATCAGCTTCTTTGTTTTTTGCTTTTTCTATTACTAGGGCCTTTGCACTGAGCTGCATCAGTGCAAAATCGAGGGAGCTTTTTAATTTTTTATTTTGAGACAGGGACTTGCTAAGTCACTCAGGCTGGGCTCAAACTTACAGTCCTCTTGCTTCAGCCTCCCAGAGTGCTGAGATTAGAGGCATGTTTCACGACACCCAGCTACATACGTTCAGCTTTAATAGATGCCATCAAATAGTTTTCTAGAATGTTTGTGTCAATTTGCAACTGCCCTCAGCAGTGTGTGAGGGTCCTGTAGCAGCTCCACAATCCTGCTAACACATGGCATTTTTCACTTGTTGCTCTTTTCATCCTGGTAGATATAGGGAATATTATGTTGTAGCTTTGCTTTGCATTTGCCAGATGGCTGATGTGGTTGAACAACTTTTCATCTGTTTATGGATCATTAGGATATCCTACTTAAATCTTTGAGTTCTTTTGCTTATTTTTAATTAGTTTAACTTTTATTATATTTATTTTTAAGAACTTTTTCATATTTTTGAGTATTAGACATTTGACATTTTTTTAAAAAATAGATTTTATGGGTTCCCCTAAAAATATAAATTGAAGTGTTCTAGAAACTGAAAGTGTGTCACAGAAAGGAAAATTTTTTTTGCTTACTGACTCCCTTTTTATTGTAACTGTTGCTCTGTCTGTGTGTGTCATGAATGGTTCCATTTCTGAAGCAGTAATAACTGAGTTGTATAAATGCCCAAAATGATAATATAGTGTAGATTTTTTTTCTTTTTCAGATGACAATTTATGAAGATTCAGTTACAACTCATCTTTCAAAAATCCTCAATTCTGATGAACACACGGTGGTCATATCGTCTGCCAAGTGAGTTGTGAAGTCTAAGTCACGATAAGTACTTAAATGGTAAAAATAGAAGGAAAGCTGCTTGCTATCATTTCTTTGTGATTTTTCTTTTCAAGAAACACCTGTGAAGTGGCTTATAGGTTTAGTTATACTAAATGTGACAGAAGTACAACTGATAATGGCTTTCGATGGTATTCTTTCCAGCAACAGGAAACAACACTGAATAGGGGAAGAAAGCTGGCTCGAGGCAAGAGAAGCACAGTGGTCGGGCAGGCGGAGTCGGGCTGCACTCTCTGGCAGGCAGTGCTGCTGCTTGACGCGTGTTTGTGTAATGAGCTGTGTGCTGTGTGGTGAAATGCACAGATTTCTGGTTTGTCCGGCTCAGCACCCCCACCGTCTTCCTCACCTTGAGCCCAGTCCACACAGCTGTTCCTTACCTGGTCCCTGCACGCATCCGACTTGCCCCCGAACTTGCCCTTCACTCAGTGGGTGTTTATAGGACATTTTAGAGGACGCTGCTAGAAAAGGAGAGTGGAAAAGGAAGCGTTTAAAACGTAGAACACATTATAAAATAATTACTCTTTGTTTAATATACTGTAGTTAATATTTTATTCTTTGAATACTAACAAAACCTGATTCACCTTCTTGTGTTTGATGCATTTGCTTACTACTTCCCATACATTTTTGTATTTTTAATCAAATGAAATTATGTTATGAAATGTGGACAACAGCAAACAAGATCATTTGCCTCTCTAACCATTTTTAATCTTTTTTTCCTTTCATTTCTTTTGGTACTGAGGATTGAACCACCAAGTGCTGAGCTGTACCCCTAGCCCTTTCCATTCATTCATTCATTCAGTCAGTCATTTACTGAGCTAGGATCTCCCTATGCAGTTCAGATTGGTCTTGAATTTACTGTATAGCCAGGTAGGCCTCAACTTCGTGGCTGTCCTCCTGCCTCAGCCTCCAATTGCTGGGATTACAGGTGTGCACCACTAGGCCTGACCCTTTTTATATTTTGAGACCAGATCTGTTTTCCAGGCTGGCCAGGAATTGCTGATTGCACTGTTTTGGCTTCGTGAGTAGCCAGGATTATAGGTATGCACCACTGCGCCTGGCAACATTCTTAGTCACTACATAGTCTGACTTCTTAGCAGTGGAAACCTTTTTTAAATAAAATCTTACACACAATTCTATTATTAAAAGACTAAATTTCTATACATTGGATAAAATTAAACTATTAAAAATAGTTTAAGAATAATTAAGCAGTAAGTCTAGAGATGACACTTATAGTCATATTTAATGCTGTTTCCAGTTGTTTTTGTATTTTATTTTGGTTACATAGTTGTAAGCATATTGTCTTCTGATATTGGAAAGATCAGTTAAATAAGATGGCAGAAGATACCTCAAGTCAAGATTTGCATAAAAACCAGTAAATTCTAAAGTAAATGTTAACATGATTTGTCTCAATGTTTCTAATGATCATTTGAGCATTTAAAATATTATATGCTGTATTTCTAAATGAAATTTATAAAAAGCATTTATGGAATTCTCTAAGTATTTAGAGAACAGTTTAGAAACCACTGGTGTATGGAAATTTGGGTCTTGTTGACACCCATTTGCCAGCTGTGTGGTCTGTGTCTATTTTTACCAGTGTAAGGATGAAAGAATGCCTATTATTTCTCCTTCATGGAACTGTTAGAACTAGATAGAGTAATAAAATAAATACAGAGAATGTTACCTACAGATTGCTGCATTACCTCCTTTATCAACTACATTTCCATTTTCTTCTGTGACCTTTGTCTAGCTCCTTTCCTAGACTCTGATCTTAGTCCTACTTTTGGGCTTCTCCCCAGCCAGCTCTCTTGCCTTCCGTAATTGCATTCCCACCTGGTCCCCTCCTGTCACTCCTGTGTGAGTGTGTGCTGCTGCTGCCCTGCCATTGCAACCTCACACTAGAATTTAAAGGGTTTACTCTGAAGAGTTCAAGAGATAAAAGAGAGGATAGTATAATACCTTTACTTCAGTAATATAATAAATTTTAAATTTTACTTTCAAGGACATTTTCAAACATACATAAAGGTAAAAAGACTGGTATAATAACTTCCTACTGTACAATAACTCAGCTTCAGTATTTACCAACACTTTGCAGTCTACTTTCACTTTATTTTGCTGTAACTCAAGGCAAATCCAAGAAATCATTTTATTTCATTTTCAAATATATATGTATACATACAATCTTTTAAAAATATAATTAGTAATTCTCTACTACTGTCAATATTACTCAATTCTTGTTCTAATTCTCCCAGTAATTTTTTTGTATATAAAACTTCCAGAAGAAGGGACCACTGTAGTGAAAAAATAGAATTTAGATTTGGAATCTGCTTTAGAAGTAATTTAGGCAAATCTCAATTAGGTTTGAATAGATGAAGTGAAAACCATCATTACTAAAAAGTCTTTGCTCACGCACATAGGTACCATGGAGACTTTATATATTAGAGTTTTTATGTTAGATTTAAAAAATGGATTTTTGGCTGGGGTATTATCTCAGCAGTTAGAGTGCTTGCCTTGCAAGCACAAGGCCCAAGGTTTGATCCCCAACACCAAAAAAAAAAAAAATTTTTAGGTCCTCATATGATTGTCCTGGCAGCCACTCTGTGATTCTGTGTAGGCGCCATGGTCATATTTATCATAATAGAGGATCTGTATATTTCGTTGTTCTTTCCCCTATTTTTTAAAAAAATTAATGGAAAAAAATAAAGGTATTAATACTAGTGGAAACAAGACTACTAAATATGGTTGAGATGGGCTGGGGATTTAGCTCAGTGATTAGAGTGCTTGCCGTGCAAGCACAAGGCCCTGAGTTCAATCCCTGGCACCACAAAAAAAAAAAAAAATATGGTTGAGATGATGGTGAAAATCACCAAGTATGATACATGTAGAACATCGTTAGCTTTGCCTAAATGTTTGGTGCACACAGTTGACTACATTTAACTGTAAAGAAAGAGAACAAAATTAAAGAAGTAAATTTTTGAAAATGTCTTATCTAAAGTTCTATCATTAAAGATACAATTAGGGATTAAAATTTTTTGCTTTTGTGTGAAAATCTACGTTCTGCCTTTTAAAATTTCTCTTTTTATTAGTGCATATTTGCAGTACATAATGATTACATTCATTGTAGGGAGTTTGTACATGTACATAACACATCTTAATTTTTTTTCATCCCCTTCCCTTCACCTCTGACCCCCTCCCACTACCTCTTGGTTCCCTTTCACAAAAGGTCTCTCTCCTAGTTTCCTATTATCATCTATCTTCTATTTTGCTTTCTAATTTATTTATACCTTGGGTTTCTCATATAAGAGAAGCCATGAAATATTCAAACATTGTCTGACTTATTTCACTTAACATTCTTAACATTATGTTCTACTTTGACTTATTTGATTTTTGCATGTTTTCTAGAAGTGTTCATGTATTAAAATAGAAAACTATGTGTATAGAGAATGTTTTTTGTGTTACTGTAGTAAATACATCTTAAAATTGTTTTTTTTTCCCATTTCCAGTTGGCACCACCTTAAAATCATGCCATTTTAAGTATATATGTGTGTGTGTGTGTGTGTGTGTATGTATATGTATATATATGTGTGTATATATATATTTAATTTTAAGAAGTCTATACTCAGGGGCTGGGGATTTAGCTTGCCTTGCAAGTACAAGGCCCTGAGTTCAATCCCCAGCACCACACACACAAAAAAAAAAGAAGTCTATACTCAGTATTTAAGTATAATAAAAGGTTAATTCATTCTTCAGAATATAAGTATCCTATGTTCCTTTTGGTATACGGAACTTAATGGACCATAAGGCAGAACATTGAGCATTTCTTCTGATTCTTTCCACAATTTATGTGGCAAGCACATGCCTGTTCACCATATTCCCATTTATTAGCTGTCCTGGCACAGGGTTCACAGGATCAGTGTTCCTTCAGCCTCCATCTCCCTCAGCGATGTGGCCCAGGTTGAGGAAGGATACCTCTGCTTTCCCTTTTACTCATAGGCCAATGGACAGAAGGGTTCCTGTCCCTAGTAATAAATACCAACAAAAGTAACGATGATGATAATATTCTGGTATATGCACTTCCACCAATCCAGGAGAAAACTACACCAAGCCCGTGTCACCATAATGGCAAGATGGGCTTCTATTTTGGAGTTAGACAAAAAGATGGGAATGCCCATTTCCTCTCCCTAGAAGTAGGACAGTTTAGAGAAATTTTCAGTAAAGTCCATAGAAGAAATTTCACACTAGTTTGGCTTAATAGTTCGAGAAATTCCATAAATGTATTATTCATCAACAGAGAAGAAAAAACTTGATGTACATGAATGTTTTTCTGGTAAATGGTAAGCTAGATTCTTTGTAGAAATTTGAAGTTTAAAAGCCAACAAAGAGGCCTGGGGAGGTACATCAGTGTTAGAGCACTTGCCTAGCATCACAAGGCCCTGGGTTCAAGCCCTAGCACCATAAAACAATAAAAAATTAGCAAGTTGAAAGTTAGGAGACATTACCTTTGTCCAAATGAGGGTGGAAAAAGCTGCCAAAATCAACAATGAAAGTTGTTAGGAGTGATACATTTACTTCTTGTATGACAAACGTGAAGGTTTCTTGTGGACATGTACAGAATGTGTGTGTTCTGTAGCTACCGAATGGCTCAATTTCATGATATTTAAGTCTCTAGAGGCTTATCATTCATTATGCCACTCAGCGATGAGAGAGATGGTGAATTTAATAGAAAAAAAAACTGCTGAAAAACCGCTTTTCTTTTCTTCACATTTCTTAACCTGTAATAATGATAGAGATCAATACTGCGCTTTAAAAAAATCAGCCTAAGGCCTTTCGAAAAACAAATAAATCCTATACCATTTTGTTGGTGGTGGTTTTAAATCCATCACTGACTCCAAAGACCTTTGAAAGATGGATTTTGTTAATGTTCCAGATTATTTTATCTTACAGTTTATTTCTTTTGCAAAGAAACCAAATGTAATTAAAAAGATTCAAACAAATAAGCCATATATTGCTGACAGTAATGAGACCTAAATTAAATTAGTCTTGTATATTATTGTATTGGTTATTTAAAGGGAAGAGTGAGTGGATTTGCAGAGAATATAACTCAGTTCAGGAGGCAGATTGGTTTGTAATGTAATACATAACGTCTTCCTTCTTCAGGAACAGTGTGTTACCAAGATAACTATAGGATGAATAGTAGATGCACAGTGACACATAAGTGATAAACCTAAACTTATTTGTTCAGCACTGCAGTTTCAGTTATAAAAATGTATAAGCTGTGAGAGGTAGTGCATTATTTTTAAAGGGATTGAGAAATACTCTTCTTAAGACTGGAAATATTTGAGAAAGGCTTGTTATGACCTTAAGAGCAAGGTTTATTCATGTATCCATTTCTGACTTGGAGAGTATTGAATTTGTCTAAGACATACTGCAGATGAAAGTGTGGATTTTTTTAGTGAATGAACCATTGACAGCTTGCTCATTTGTGCTTTTTAAAAAATGTTTATAAATCAGAGTAAATCAACCAAACTTACTTTGCCGAATTGTAACATTTCTCTTTCTCAAAGGATACTGTGTGAAACCATAAAGGACTTCGTTGCCAAAGTAGAGAAGGCGTATGACAAAACGTTGGAAAATGCAGTTGTAGCAGAAGCTGTGGCTACCAAAGTAAGAGGGACACATCAGGGCACAAAAGTTGTTTACTGATGGCTTTAACATTGGGCTGCACTTCAGAGGTCCACTGGTTAGACGGTTGCTCTGCCAAGTCATCATAAATAACACAAAATTACTTATGAGTTAGATATAAGAATTTCAAAAATTATATTCTCATTTATGGTTAAATGTAGGAAAACTACATCGCTGAAAACCATGCAACAAACCACGTTTTGTAGCTCAGTGACGGATCTGATGGAGGAGGGTGCACAGCAAGGAGACAGAAGGGAAGACGCTGTCTGTGGAGCTGGCATGGCCGGGAGAGAACAGCTCTCCACTGCCGAGTGAGCTTGGCCGGTGTTGTTCCCTCCCAGTGTGGGTCCTTGGGTTCTCTAGTCCTTGGGTATTGCTAAGTTGCATTTCTTGCACTGCTTTTTTCTTTACAGACTTATTTCCCCTTCGTGAGCTTTCTGATGCTAAAATAAGAGTAGCTTACTTACTTTACTTTCATAAGTTTGTGAAAGGACCTTCTTATAAAAGGCATGGTTAGCCTGGGCTTGCAAAAGAACTTACTTGCCAAATTTGTGCTGTAGATGGTGGTTTAACTGATTCAAAAGAAAATGAAGATCAACATGCATTTGAAGTGTTCTTCCTCTTTCTACTCTGGAGAGTTTCAGAAAGCAGGAATCCTCTCTTAGTCACATTTTTGTTTCTGGACTCTCTTTTTCCTGTAACTTTGTCTTGAAATTTCATCAAGGACAAATAAGAAGAAGGGAAAGGACTGGAAATTGTGTGGAGGTAAAAGGTATATTAGGGTTAGCACTAACAACTTCAGCCCTAAATATTTCTTCACTCCTAGTAAAATAAGAAAAGCAGAAAGGAACATAGGCCAAGTGCTTATTTTTTCTTTCCACATCTCTGTTCTTTTCCCTCCTTATTTCTGTACATTTTCCTTCTTGCTCTTTGAGCCAATAATCCTTTGGACACTGTTCACTTCTTTGCAAACCAAGGCTTTGAAGGCCAGCTTGATAAGAGGGAGCCAGACCTGCGGTTTATGATACTTGAAATGGGGCCATGTGTCAATTACGTTTTTTAAAGAAAGTTGACTGTTTTGTATAATAGATCACGTTTTGTGTGCTGTGTCACTTTATGGTAAATTATTTGTTGAGTTCTTTTAAGGAAAAATATCCATACAAAGGTTGTAAGGATTTTAATCCATGAAATGAAGTTTGCATGATTCTGGAAGTAGAAGTCAATAAGTTTATTTAAGAATTGTGCTAGTTCGTGTTTTTAAAATTGTAAAATATTTACTCCATAGGTCTAAAATGTAAATTATATTAGATAAATAATTTATAGTAAACATCAATATAGGCATCTTCCCTCTAAATCAAAAGCCACTAATTTAAATGATCATTTCCATCTCCACTAAATTTTAAAATAAATGCTTCCCAAATCAAAACACTTACAAAATAAAAGGTGATAACTAGTTGGGTTTTAGTGTTTTTCTCTTTAGTGATTAAACTTTCCACCCATCTTATGTAAAAACTACTTGTATTTTGTCTGTGGATGTTTTTTCTATTTAAATTTCTTGCTTATCACCATACTTTTGTTTTCTCAGTGTTCGGTTTTAAATGAGAAGCTTGAACAACTTCTACAAGCTTTGCACACAGATTTCCAGCCTACTCCCACTCTCCCGGGTGTTGGGGCTGTCATCCTAGAAGAAGATGTTGTGGAATCTTCCAGTGAAGAATCCTTGGGTGAAAGCAAGGACCAGCTTGCAGAAGACATTACAAAACCTTCCTCCCAGAAAGCCGTCAGACCAAGGGAAATAATGTTACGGGCAAACAGTTTAAAGAAAGCAGTGAGGCAAGTCATTGAAGAAGCTGGAAAAGGTACATGTTAACAAAATTAGCTTTAGAAGAAGTTGGTGGCCTTCCTATTGGAAGTGTAGTAGATCAGCATATTAAAATCTCAGAAGTAGAGCTGGGCAAGGTGGCACATGTATATAATCCCAGCATTCTGGGAGGCTGAGGCAGGAGGATTGCACATTCCTGGCCAGCCTCAGTGACTTAGCAACTTAGTGAGACCATGTCTCAAAACATAAAAAAGGGCTGGGGATGTAGCTCAGTGAGGAGGTCCTGGGTTCAATCCTTAATACTACTCAAAAAAGTCCACAGTCAGAAATAAATTGTGAACATTTCTACATCTATCCTAAAAAGAAAAGTCATTTAGGCAAAATTTCAAAAGTTTAAAATTTTTTTTTTTTACTTAGTATCTGTTGAATTCTTAACCTGTAAACTACTTTGGAAATACAAAAAGTATTTTCTTAACATTAATTTTGTAAATGTTTATGTTTCAAGAGTATACAAAATCTCTGCCTATATTGTAATTTTTATATTAATATAATGTCTACATTTCTCTTAGTATTTTAGTAGTAGACTAAAAATTTTAACATAGATAAGCAATGTTCATTCTGGTATATAAGATAGAATTTTTTTTTGGTGTGCATGTATACATATATATATATATATAATTTTAACAGCTTTATTTAGTTTATAATCTCTGGTAGCTACAGGCATGACCGTTAAGATTATTATTAAATAGTGTTTATTTGTGAATATAAAACTTCCTTTGATACATGTTTTAATTTTACTTTCCTAAGCATATCTTAGTATAGATGGGTTTTCTTTTCACTTACCCAAATATATTTTTCTGTTAAAGTTATGGACGAGCAGACAGTAATCTGTACAGATTATGATAGTACAGAAACAGATGAATCTAAAGAAGAATCTAAAGAAGATTCAAGAGAATCATTAACTGGTAAGAAAACTATGATAACCTTATTTTGGAATTGAACAAAATGTAATTTTGCATTCAGTTTTCAAAAGGTTAGCCATTTTGAATTAAACTATTCATATTTTTATTTTTGAAACTGTTTTTTGGAAGTCAAAGCTTAGATATTCATGAATTCTGAAATAATAAAAGTAACAGATTATTTAAGCTATTGTCAGATAGTCTCACATCCCTCTCTTATGTATTCTAGAGATTTTAGTAATAGACTGAGATCTACAAGACTAAAGATGATTAAATATCTTAGTTTTCCTGAAGAAAGAGGGAAGAAACAATTATATCATCCAATTTTAGGCTATTTCAGACCTCAGATTCCTTTGAGAATTGTAAGGAAGCCACAAGTCCCGCCTGTCTATGATTTGGCCTTTAAACTCTCCAGGAATCCCCTACGTTTCACTGATCATCTTCTAGACTGATGATCACTGTCTCTAAATTAAGCTTTAAATCACAGTTACAACCCTTTTCCTTACCAAAATTACTTTTATCCAAAAATGTATAATTGCTCAAAGACTATTAACTATCTACCTTATAGCTTTTAATTGAAGATGAATTTATACTTTTAATATTGTATTACATAAGCAAAAAGTTTCTATTACTGGGATAAAACAAAGCAGAAATTAGAGTACAAATAAAGATACAAAGATAATATGAATGGTGCTGTGAAAAGTCAACATAATTATATCAGAACTATGTGCATTCTAGAATTCATTATATTTTTGCTTTTACTTTCACTATATATAATCTTGGACAAATTACTTAACCTTTCTGTAGTTTTCTCTTCTGTAAAATAAGAATAATAATACACCAATTTCACTGGGGTTAGTGAAGGTCAAGTAAGTTTCTCTGTGTAAGGTGCCTAGAATAGCATCTGGTACTTAATGGTACTTAATGCTGTATATGTTTACCACATTATTAGTAGTTTACCACATAATTAATAGTAATATTAATAGAATTACTATTATTATTTATTGCTACTGCTAATTACATTAACTTTGTGAGAAAATTCCTTAATTGTACTTAAAACTCTTAGACTTAGAAATTAGACTTTGCTGATCTCCAGTGTTCAGCATCCACCTGAGGATAAGCATATTCTAAAACTTTCACAAATGGCCCTTGAGTCTTTGGACCACTCAGTTGGAATACATTCTACTCTTACAGTTGGCTGTAATTGTTAGTTATTCTTTATCTTGAGTTTACTGTTTTCTCTCTTAAATTTCAATTTAAAATTGCAGACATCATTAAGTTTTGTGTATGATAATGTTGACAGTAACAACTACTGGCATTTGTATAGTGTTTTAGGCTTGGTTTACAAAGCAATTTTGCATGCAGTATTCACTCTATTGAAGAGGAATCTGGCTTCTGGAGCCATATCTTATTCTTCTTCCCCGTGGCAGCTCTCAGACAAGATTGACAAGTGCTTTCCTGGCAACATGTCTTCCATATCTTTTCCCTTCTGCATGCTCTGCCCTCATGTCCTTTACCAGTCTTTAACTTGATGATTTCAAACTTTGTTTGTTTTTTCTGTTTGTATTCATTTAGTCAATACTCATCTTAAAATGTGATGTGCAGTTTGAACAAAATTCTCCAGATATTCTTCTTTAGGTAACAGCACATTGACACTTATGCAGTACTCAGTCTGCACATTTTGGTGTTGTAAAGACTACTACATTGTTTTTCAGACTTATGGTAATTCATCCCTATTACCTTTTTTAAAAAATCTTTTTGATTTGTGTCTGTCATTTCGTCCTGTCAAAATCTTTTGAAACTCAATTCTATCATGTCACGTATACTTCATCTGTGAATTTGATAATCAGGCCTTTGATATTTTCATTCATTAAAAATATCAAATAAAGTGAGGCTGGCTGGGGCATCCTTAGAGTATCCTGTTGGATAATTCCCCCTGAGTAATGGCTTTCTGTGGAGGGCTGATTTTTTTTCAGTGTTCATTGTTAATGGTTTCCAACAAGCCATCATCCCACCTTATACTCTCCTAAATTCAAAACTTTCATTTTAATTAAAAGAAACTAAAAAATACAGATACAGTACTGTAGATGTTGATGATAGTGTAGACAGAGACTTAGAAAAATCTTTTATGTTGTAGTATTTGATTTTAAGATCTTAATTTTGGCCAGTACTCAATATTGAAATATTGATTTATTGGAAATAAAGATTTTTGGATTCAATGTCATTATTTTTATTGAGGCATACTCATTGTATCATTATTAAATTATGTACCGATTCATATGAGAATGATAAATACAGTATACTAATAAGATTAATGAGATGCTTTAAGAAGAACCATGAAACTAATTTTTAAATTTAATTTTTATTATTTTTATATTTTGACTGATTGATTGATTGATGATTGATTACAGTACTGGGGATTGAACCCAGGGCCTCACCAATTACTCTATCACTGGACTCCATCCTCAGCTTTTTCTGTTTTTTCATTTTGAGGCAGGGTCTCAATAAGTTGCTCAAACTGACCTTGAACTTGTGATACTACTGACTCTGCCTCCCAGTAGTTGGGATTGCAGGTAGGCACCGCCACTCCCGGCTGAAACACTAATTTAATTACCTGCAGTGGAAGATCAGTCTTAGTCATTAATGCACGCTCTGTTTTTTTATCAGAAATGAACATCAAAATGTTGCTTTTATTAGAAATTAGCCACAGAAGTCATATCTGTCCAAAGAAATAGAATGGCTATTCTGTTACTTTTCTTTAAATGCAACTAAACTGTTTTGAACAGAGAAGATAGAGTGTATGATTAATATAGTTAATTTGTAATTAGTCAAAGGGAGATTGAAGATTAATAATTTAGAGTACTTTTAAATTTAATTTGAGAATTTTTAAAAATACCTACTAATAGCCCCTAAATTAGTTAAAGGTACTCTTTACTGTTTATTAAATTACCTCAGTTTAGACAGAATTAAATCTTCTGTTCTGTTTTTTTCTTTTAGAGTAATTGTGTTTTGGAATAATTTTTTAAATGTATTGAACTTTTTTAGAATAATATATAACTGTTTTGGGAAATCATTATTTCAGATAAATAACTGAAATACAAGAAAAGTACATTCATTTCATTGCAAGTAAATACTATTTTTTCTTCAATTTATGGAAGACAGTGTTAACTCATGTTTCACATGTTAGCTCTGGGAATTACATTAGTTAAATATGGTCATTCACCCAAAATTTATGAGAAAAGTGTTATGTTGGTAGTATATACTATTTTGAAATATCATCAGGCTTCACATTTTCCATTTACATGTGCGTTGATCACATTAAAATTCTGAGTATTACTGACCTTTAATTATGGTAGATATCTGTTTTCTACTAATCTCCATCTATTTGAGATCAGAGGTCAAGACATCTACTTTGGCAGACACCCTCTATATGTCCCAAGAAAATGAAAATAAAATGGTAAAAGAACAGTTCGATACAACTGATATTTTCAGTTCTTCTGCTTGATTAAAACAGGTCTCGAATGTCTAGGCACTTAGTAATAATTTATCCTTTACCATTTTGTCTTTTTTAATCTGGGTTTTTTGTCAGCAGCTAAAGCTGCGCCTCAGTCTGCAGATGCTCGGACAAGTCGTGGCCATTCCCAAACTGATTCTGTCCCTGGTCCAGCTGTGACAACCACCAAAGAAAATCTCCCTGTGCTCAATACCAGAATAATCTGCCCAGGTATTACAGATTCTGAAACATGGTATATTGTTAGGTATTTCTGTGATAATGTGTAAGTGCTCATTGTCATGAGCTCTGAAACATGTTCATGTTCTTAAAGATAAATGTTCCTAAGAGAATTTTTTCTTTTTTGCCGGGGTGGGGTGGGGGTGTGGAGGGGTTACTGGCCATTAAACTCAGAGCCTTGCACTTGCTAGGTAAATGCTGTACCACTGAGCTAAATTCCCAACCCCTCCTAAGAGAGTATTTTTGCCATACCTATCAGTAGGGATCCGGGTCCTTAGATTCTTCTGTGTGTAACAGTTGATGAGAAATTATTAAAACACATGTTTCTCAGCCCTTCCCTGAGAAATTATAAGGCACTAGTTTTTGGGTGGGGCCCAGGAATCTCTCCTTATTACGTACCCACAGTAAATCTTACAGTCTGTGACCTCTAAGTACAAGTATCTCTACAGCTTTCTTTTGGTTTTAAGCCACTAGTCTGTCTATAGACATTTTTAGCCTAGTGCTAAATACTGTTTTATTTTTGAACACCTTAATATAGTACTGATAAAATAAATTTTCCTTGGATTAGACTAGTATTAGTGGAAACCAAAGGACTGTAAATAGGAGATGGAGGAAAACATCGGTACCTGTTAGGCCTCTTTAAGTACCAGTTGTTTCACTTACAAAAATCCTTCAGCTTCATTCAGTGTAGGTTGGTGTCCAAGTTAAACCCAATCAGTGTCTCATACGAGTTCTTTTAAAAGATGCATCATAATTCAGTGATAACAGAGACTGTAGCAACTCACTTTCAGTAGTGGACAGAACAGCTAGACAAAAGATCAACACGGAAATGGGACACCTGAAAGAAATACTTTAGAACACTTGACCTATCCATTGTAGAATACACATACGTAATTTCTTCTTTTTTTTCCCCCTGCGGTGCTGGAAGTTGAAACCAGTGCCTTTACACTGAGCTACATCCTCGGCCAGGTTTTGTTTTTAATTCTGAGGCCGTCATTCCCTAAGTCCCTAAGTTGCCAGGCTGGACTTGAATCCCGTCCCCTCAGCCTCCCGGATGCTGGACTTCCAGTTGTGCGCGAGCACACCTGGCTGAGGAGAAGAATCACGAGAATGCACGAAGGGAGCGAGAGGACATGAGTTAGAGCGCAGAGAGGCTCTGCGCATGGGAGTACTCCATGAAGATCGCAGCAGAGCACAGAGATGAAGAGCATGGCGTCTTGTGGGCAGAATGAATGGGGCTGAGTGACCGGCTGGTTGTGAGGCATTTAAATGACTCCAGTATTTACACGGGAAATTAAAATAATTTTGCAAGTCCAAATACTATGTGTTACCATTTATGGAGTAATTGCAATAGGCCACTTATATAATCTCATTTTGTCCACACAATTAAAAAATAGCAGTCTCATTTTTTATTTTACTGCTTATTCTTGACAGTAACACTGATTTTTTTAGTACATCTCTTAACATTTTAAATTTAAATTTAATACTTTATTTGTGCTTCAAGAGTGATATCTCCATTTTGAGTAATTCAGCCTTTATTATAGATTCCTTACAGACATTATTACATTATTTGCAACAAAAGAAGTAATATTTGTTTGCTGAAGTTACAGAATTACTGGAATGGTAAATGAAAAACTTCACAAAGAGACTCCTCAAGGCCTCATCTCCTTAATTGTTTATGACAACATATAGATATGTTTTTAGAAGTATCAAAAACCTTGTATTCGTAACTATTATATTTCTTAGTGTTGATTAATGAGATGAGTAGGCACTGAAAAACTTAGAGAGCATGACGTTTGAGGTGAGGCCTGAATGGACTGGTTCTTTCTGTTTTTTTTTCTTAACAAGTTGTGATCCTGTATGTCTTTATTTTTTTGTTCAG
Source organism: Hystrix cristata (assembly GCA_004026905.1). Taxonomy (NCBI): domain Eukaryota; kingdom Metazoa; phylum Chordata; class Mammalia; order Rodentia; family Hystricidae; genus Hystrix; species Hystrix cristata. The sequence continues at coordinate 210,219 of PVJO010000659.1, forward strand.
GTTTAAGAGCAGGACTAGCCGCCTCGATTGCTGGGAGTTCTATTATCAACAAAATGTTACTAGCAAATATTGATCCTTTTGGTGCAACGCCATTTATTGATCCAGACCTAGATTCATTGTAAGAAAATGCTTTTCCAATTATTTTGTTTTGGCTTTGCTTATTTCTGTTTTACATGAGTTATAACATTTTAAATACATTGTATGTACAAAAAAGGGTGATCGAAAATTTCAAAAGTTCAAAATGGCGGGCACACTGAGACCTTTGAAATTCAGTGGTCTTCATGCTCTGTCTCTGAGGCAGGTCCCTTTCCAGCCTTTTCCCTGTGAGAGCACCACTGGCAAAGGAAGGCACAACTTCTGCTTGCTTTCCTGGAGACTTTTACTTAATGGTGCCATCCCACCTATATTTATGCCATTCCCCTCCACTCCTTTCTTCTCAGTCTTACCAAATCTGCCGTCTTTCCATACCCAGCAACTAGGTTTACTGATTTCAGGAACGTTCTGGCCCACACTGATCTTTTCCCTTCTTAAAATGCCTAAAACTATTTTTGACAGTTTGAGTCATCTTTCTTCTTTTAACTTCCGTTTTTAATTTTCCATTTGTTATATCTCATTTGTGTAATGACATTCCTCAAAGACAGTATTATGTTTTAAACTTTCAAAAATACTTAGAAGAATGGGTTGAATCTACTAGTTTTTTTCCTCAATAGATACTGGAGACTTTCTAATGATTAAGAGGGGCATGTTGGCACTTGAGTACAAGGCCCTGCGTAATCATTTTCATTTGTCTGTAAGAGGTTTATGTAGGAGATAGAAGGTTAAATTGAATAGAAAACCAAGCCATGACTCTGTCTGTGCTTTGCCTTGCCCACCATCATGTATATCACATGCGTTCGTGTACAATGGTTGTGCACATAACATATATATAGAAAGTGATTAATACTAAACTTGCATACTATAAGGAATAGGAGCTTAATAGGAACTTAAAATGATTTTACGTGCCATTTTGTGAACAAATTTCAAATGTAATGAACCCGAAATTGAATTTATGTACTTTTCTTTGTTATCATAGAGATGGATATTCAGAAAAATGTGTTATGAACAATTACTTTGGGATTGGATTAGATGCAAAAATTTCATTAGAATTTAATAATAAGAGAGAAGAGCACCCTGAAAAATGCAGGTAATTTTGAAAATAGCAATAATGTTATTACATGAAGGCAATTTTACTGAATTTCATTTATTATCTCTTTTGCTTGCTCTGTCTTTAAGAAGAAAATAAATAAAATTTCCTGAAATTCCTTGCCAATATTTCTCTTCAGGAGCCGAACTAAAAACTTGATGTGGTATGGAGTCCTTGGGACCCGGGAATTACTACAGAGATCGTATAAGAATTTAGAACAAAGAGTTCAACTTGAGGTAAGTTCATCAGGTAAAAAGCATTTCCAGGGATCTTATTTAGAACAGTAATTTCATTTGAGGAGCCAAATTCCTCAGATTAATGATTAAATATTCAAGGGAAATATGGAAGTGATTTTCAGCTGTGTATTAAAGGAAGTGTAGACACTGAATATGGGTGACACACTTAACCGTAATTATCATTAGCAACTGAAAAGGGGCTACTGTGGAGCATGGTACCCCCATGAAAAGGTAGAGCCATGTAGTACCTTTATAGGACAGAGTGTTTAGTGGGCTTTTTCATTTAAATTACCCAGTTCTGATCCAACTCTATAATGACTAAGTTTTACAGATTCCTCAAAATAACATTCATAGTAAACATAATCTTTTAACTTAATTTATGTTTTTGCTGCGATTATTCTTAATTAAAAGAAAAAGATTTTGAGCATTAGCATTTTTTAGTTATTTTTAATTTTAATTTAAGTAAGAAATTAAGGACAGTTAAAATTATGTAACCTCCTGCTGTATCAGGCAAAAGAAGATTGGTGACATGGCTCTGAAAAGCCTATTAATTACTATAATTTTATTTTCTTTTACCCTTGGTCCAAGACTCACTGTTTATGATGATAGGTATGTCTTTCCTATGTTATATCCTTTTATAACCAGAAATTTTTAATTAAACTATATTGTGCATGTAGAAAATATACAAATGTTAAGTCTTAAATGCTCTTATCAAAAAGTGAAACTAAGCATTGTTATTGTAAGTATTATTTTAAGACTGAAATGTGGACTAAAGTAGGGCCTGATTCAGTCATTATCAACTAAATATTAAAGGTGAGCCTATTATATCTTCCACTGTAAAATATGACTATGCAATTACAGTAGTTGGTTTGGTTTATCATTGCTTGTAAAATTAAAATACAGACTACTGGATGAAAAGGGATATAATCTTGGAGATTCACGCTTTGTATATGCTGTCTTCCACAATCTTATCCCAGATCACGTTAGTTGCTTTCCTATGTACTGTATTACAGTAATTCATTTTCTAATCCAATTAATAAAATCATCATGAATTTGAAATATCTTGACTCAAAAATGCATTTAATACACCTAATTATCAAATATCATCAAACTTGCCTACTTCAAACATGCCCAGAATACTTACATTACCCAGCAATTGAACACAATAACACAAAGCCTACTTCATCATGAAGTGTTGAATATCTCAAGTAATTTATTAAAAACTGTACTACAAATGAAAATCAGAATGACTGATGATCATGCTGTTGTACCATCTTACATCTGAATGTGATTAAGCCCCAGAGCTGGCCACCTTTAAGGATTATGGAACTACTGTTTCTGAAATCTGCATCACTAGATGGTCTTAGTTCCTGATGGATTTGTAGCTTCTGCTGTTGGTTCAGACTTTGGACAAGACATCTTACAGATATAGCTGCTTTTTGCTCTCCATTGGAAAAACTTCTGATGCTATGGACCTTTAGACATTGTGGGAAACTTCATACCCCTTCTATAAATATTTTTAAATGCATTATATAAAACGTACTTAGAAAAGAAGCCAGTAGTATTTAAATAAATTAACAAAATATTTTTTAAATTGTTAGAGGGTAATATATATGTTTCATCATTACCACATCAAATAAAAATTACTGGCATGTCTAATTTCAAAGTAATGATGAATATAAATGATACCTGGAGCATCTGTAGTGTGATAGCAAAAGGCTGTCCATCTATTGATGATGAAGGCACAGGTATTGCTAATCTCTGGTTTATTTCCTGCATTTATAACTGAGAACAATGCTGAATTTCAGAAGTTAATGAACCACAAAGATACATTTTTACCATCGAGTTAACAGACCTTCTGAATCTATGTATAGGACCCCTGATTTCTGAACTTCAAATTAAGAACCCTTGATTTATATGTATATGTATATGTATATGTTTAATGATTAAAAAAAAGGAAACTATAATTAGTAAAACAAGATAAATGAAAGCTTGCTAATATACATAAAATGGAAAAAGTGGAGTACTCTTGTCATTATTTAAAAATAGAAAGTACCTTCTCCTAGGAGTATCAGACCATAGATAGAAGACATGTGGTCTAAAAATTCATTTTCCTGGTAATGCTTCACTTGGGATAGAGGTGGAGAAAAGACACCCATGTTTTTGGAAGCTTTTCCCAGAGAGATCCCTGTGTTAGTGGTACTCTTTGGCAAAGAAACCTTTTTTTTGCTCACCTAAGTTTTCTTTCCTTTTATATCCTGATGTGGAAGGAGACTCTAATTTCATGTTTTGACTTTGTGCTAAGAAAGAATTTGACTGTGATTCCCTATCTACAAAATGAATGAAATAATGCTTTTGTGTAAATCATAATTCAGTTAGCTGAGGTAAAGGACATCACTCTAAATTTAAAAGAACTATGCAAATGTAAATTGTTTCTCAAGACACAGCAATTGTGATTTTGATTCATACCTAACTTCCAGAATCATTGATGTTTATAATCCTCTTTCCAGTGATGGGACTGCCAGAATAATATCAACACATTTTGCTACTTTTAAGGTAGCAAAAAATCTTTGACATATAAATGAGGGCATTTCATTAAATTTTAAACATTTTAATTAAGAAAGAGCAAGAACAACTTTTTGCCCATAATACATACAACTTTCTTGTGTCAAGTAGTTTGTTCTACTAAGTGAAATAATGATTGTGTGCTCTTTTGAATCCATTAACTATTAAGATACCTTAAAGGAAAACAAGTAACTTTTAAAAAGCAATATTCATCTATAGGCTATGATGAAATAGGTGATAGAGAACAAGGATTTGTGTCATTTGCATTTTTGGTTATTTCAAATATTTCCACAATCTGTTTATGCATTTTTAAAAACCTAAGTAAATTTGGTTTATTACATAATGGCAATTTCTTTCTTTTACCACTTCAGTGATTATTAGTTATAACTACTGGCTAAATTGTTTTATAATAATTAAATTTTACTAAAGTATTTCTACAATATTACCTTTAATTCTTAAAACTTTATATCGTAGGTATTAATATTCAGGTCAGAAGAGAAAGACACTTACTTGCCCAAGATCAAATAGCTGGTAACTCTTTAGTGGAACCTCAATTTCAAAGCAAGTGCTTCATTACCGTAAAACAATATGTTAATTATTACTAAAGAAGGAAATTTACAGACTTCATACAATGTGTTCTAAAGTGCTTTTCTATACCTCACTGGCCATACTATGTGCTAGGAATTATTAATCTATTTCATAGAGGAGCAGTGTGAAATTCTGACTTACCCGAGTGCTAACTGACGTTTCAAACCAAGTCCATTTTCTTCCCATTCTACCATATTGCTGGGTCAGAGGAGCCAGAGAAAGACAAATGCTGATCAGGAAAAAAAATGTATACCTAGAGTGTTTGGCATTTTGCAGTATCATGAGGCCCATATGGAAATGCAGGACAGTAGGGAAGATTATAAAAGGATGTAGCAGTCCCGAAGGTCTTTAGTTCCTTATATAGTCTACATATTAGCCTTATGTCCGAGGAATAGGTGGGAAAATTTTTCCCATCTGTAGATTGTCTCTTCACTTTCTTGGTTGTTTCCTTTGCTATGCAGAAACTTTTTCATTTGATAGGATCTCATTTGTTGACTCCTGGTATTATTTCTTGTACAGTTGGTGTTCTGCTCAGAAAGTCCTTGTCTATGCCTATGTCTTCAAGTGTTTTAATTATTTTATATTCCTGTAGGTTGTGTTTCTGTTTTAGTTCTTTGATCTATTTTGATTTCAGTTTAGTACTTGGTGAGGAATATGTTTCTAGGTCTTCTGTATGTGGATAGCCAGTTTTCCCAGCACCATTTGTTAAAGAGGTTATCTTCCTTCTAGTTTGTGTCTTTGGCCCCTTTTTCAAATGCAGAAAGCTGAGTGTGTGTGGAGTTGTTTCTGCATCTTGTGTTCTGTTCATTGATCTACAAGTCTGTTTTTTTTTTTTTTTTCTTTTGCCGATACCATGCTGTGTCTGTCACTGTAGCTTTGTAGTGTAACTATCATAGTCCGGGACTGTGATACCTCCTGCTTTGCCCTTGTTGCCCAGGATTGCTTTTGCTATTCTGGATCTTTTCTGGTTCCATATGAATTTTATGATTGTTTTCTCTAGTTCTGTGAGGAATACTATTGGGATTTTGATTGGGATTGCATTAGATTTATATATCAATTTTGGGAATATGGACCATTTTGACAATATTGGTTCTGTCTACCCAGGAACTGGGATGCCTTTCCATTTTCTGATGTCGTCTTCTATCTCCTTTTTCAGAGTACAGTAGTCTTCACTGTAGAGGTCTTTTACTTCTTTGGTTAAGTTAATTCATAAGTATTTAATTTTTCTTGATGTTATCATGAATGGTATTGTTTTTCTAATTTTTTCTCAGTGAGTTTGTTATTAGTATACAGGAAAGCTATTGATTTTTGTGTGTTGATTTTGTATCCTGCTGTGCTATTGAATTTGGTTATTAATTTAGGAGTCTTTTGGTATTTTGTGAGTTTTACATGTGGAAGATCATGTGGTCTGTAAAAAATGTTAATTTGACTTCTGCCTTTCCTATACATATACCTTTTATTTCTTTCTCTTGCCTGCCTACTCTGGCTACATTGAACAGGACTGGTGATAGTGGTCGTTCTTATCTTGTTCCTGACCTTAGAAGGAAAGCTTTCACCCTTTTGAAATTTAATACTATGTTGGCCTTTGGTTTGTCATAAATGATTTTTATCAGATTGAGTTAAGGTCCTTCTATAAATATTTTCTTCAGGGTTTTGTCATGAGTGGATGTTGGATTTTGTTGAAAGTATTTTCTGCATTCAATTAAATAATCCTGTAATTTTTGTCTTTGCTTCTGTTTGTATGATGTATTACATTTACTGATTTTCATATATTGAGCCATCCCTGCATTCCTGAAATGAATCCTACATGATCATGATGTATGATCTTTTTTATAATTTGTTGTTTCTGTTTGCCAGTATCTTGAGGATTTTTGAGTCTATGTTCATTAAAGAAATTGGCCTGGATCTAGATCTCTCTCACTCTCTCTCTCGCTCTCGCGCTCTCTCTCTCTCTCTGTGTCTCTCTCCCTCCCTCCCTCCCTCCCTCCATCTTTCAGTTGGGTTCTTTTGCTAGCTTCTAGTAATGATTTTGAGAGTACATTACTCCTTCCCCCTCAATTTAATTAAAGAGTTTGAGGAGTATTGGTGTTAGATTGTCCCTAAAGTTCTTGTAGAATTCAGCAGCCAATACACTGGGACCTGAACCTTTCTTCGTTGGTAGTTTTATTACTGGTTCAGTGTCATTGTCTGTTATTATCTTTTATGTTCAGTAGTATTTGTTTTATGAAGAAATGTGTAGGAATGTATTTACAAGAGAGCTAACATTACCAGCATTCTTTGCTCCTCCCCCTTTTACTTGGTATTTTAGCATCTTCCAAACTCATGGTGCTGCTCTTTGTGTCTAACCACTGAGCTTTTTATCTTACAGTGTGATGGGCAATATATCCCTCTTCCTAGTCTTCAAGGCATAGCAGTATTGAACATCCCTAGTTATGCCGGAGGCACTAACTTCTGGGGTGGAACCAAAGAGGATGATGTAAGTAGCATAATGGGAATGAAGAGTTTGTTTCCTCAACGATTATATTACTGGAATACTTTCTTTTTTAAATGTGCTTTTTAATATTAATTTAATTTTAAGTCAGAATACACTGAGCATGTGAGGGTTGTAATAGGTTTAAGATTTTATTTGAACAGTCTTTCATGTGTGTACTCTAAAATTTCTTATCCTGGAATGTAGATAATAATTTTCTGGATAAACAAAAACCAATCTACTTTGGGAAAGTAAACTTAGGAGGTAAAAGAGACAAACTTTCTACTGCTGCTGTAAGAAATTAACACAAATTTAACAATTTAACACACATCTATCATCTTACAGTTTTGCATAGTGAAAGTCTGCCGCAGAATCCCTGAGCTAAAAATCAAGGAATCAGCTGGATTCTGTTCCTTCTGGAGGCTCTATTTCTTGCTCTTACTAGGTTTTAGAGGCTGATCATATTCTTTCCTCCATCATCTGCATCAACAAAGGAAGGTTGAAGTCTCATACTGCATCACTCTGGTCTCTTCTTCTGCCTCCTCCTTCCACATTTAATTACCCTCATGACTACACTGAGTCCACCCTCAGCATGCAGGATAATCTCCCCATCTCAAGGACCTTAATGTAATCACATCTGCAAAATTCCTTTTACCATGTTAGGTGACATCACCGCGTGGACATTTTTAGGGTGGGGATGGAAGCATTGGTCTGCCCCTACAATGTATTTTTAATGCTTGTGATAGAAATATATTCCAATTCTACTGAAGGACAGACTAGCAGTAACATTTTTTTGCCAGCCTGTCATCACTCTTAAATATTTTGAAGAGTAGAAATCAATGAGAGTAAAAGAAAGCTGACATTCCTTGAACACCTAGGAGGCAGTTTATGTTCTAAGAGCCTCATATTTGCTATAATACAGACTTTCTCTTTTTCACAGTGCTGAGATTGAACCCAGGGCCTTGAACATGCTGGGCAAGTGCTCTCCTATGGAGCTGCATCCCCAAACCAATACCCAACTTTTAATCTAAATTTTAACACTGGAAAAAGTGGAGGCAGAGTTTCCACAGTTAGTAAGTAGCAGAGAGGATTTAAATCCAGGCAGTCTGATAACAAAAATCAGAAGAAATCATTCATGCTAGTAAATCTGTGTCCTGATATTTTCAGTAAAAGTTCTAATTAGGATGCTGTCTTTACTAAATATTTTCTCAGTGTAATAATTGTTTATGATATAGTAAAAGAGAATGCAAAAAGGATAAGGTTATAAACCTAAATTTAATTTTTAAAGTAAATTAGTTTTGTGAAAATGCATCTAACATAAAGGTGAAGGAAATCTAGATGATTTTTATCCTCTGTTTTTATACTTTAATGCCCTAAAAGGTTTGTATATTAAAATATCAGGTACATATGCAATATCTCCCTTAGAACATACCAGGTGAACTAGATCCTAATTTGCGTGTCTATTAGCTTTAACTTTATAAAATTATATCACCTTTTGGGTTTTAAAAGTTCTAAAAATTACATGCATTATCTTATCAAGACATCTGCATACATATGATGGATGTTTAACACATTTATACCAAGATATCTCATTTAGAAGTTTATTAGTCCAAAAAATGCTTTATAAGGGATTATTATATCCATGTGGATATTAAAACCTTTTTAAAAAATATGTTTATTTTAAGTCATTGTCAGTTTTTTTTGATTATTGCTTTCTAATACCTTTTTGCTTATGGTTTTATATATATATGGCTACTGGGAATGTAGCTCAGTGTTAGAGTGGTTACCTATCATACGCAAGATGCTGATATATATATATATATATATATATATATACATACAAAAATCCCAATATGTATGTGTGTGTGTGTGTGTGTGTGTGTGTATATATATATAAATGGGTTTACATTACTTGATGTGCTACTTTAGCCAAACTTCCAGTGAAAATGTAATGCAGTTTTTCCTTTCAGATATTTGCTGCACCATCATTTGATGATAAAATCCTGGAAGTTGTTGCAATATTTGATAGCATGCAAATGGCAGTGTCAAGGGTCATTAAACTGCAGCATCATCGCATAGCCCAGGTTGGTTTCTCTGATGAAGTGGGCCGTGGAGGGCTGAGGGAAGCTATTCCAAATATTGCCTACCCTGAGTGTGCTTCTGTAAAAGACTGGCTTTCTTGTCATGTCATTTATTACTGTATCATTACGAGTTGTAAAGCA
>PVJO010000660.1:0-218980 GCA_004026905.1 Hystrix cristata
TTAGTGTTTGGTATGCATTGGTTTCTAAAACTAGCTACCCTGGTTGTCTTTATAATTTAAAAGATAATTTATTATTACTGCTGCCACCAATAGGTCACATTTTTTGAGCATCGAATATAAACCAAACATAGTCCTAATTACTGTTAGTGTCCCATTTCAGGTAACCTCAAACAGCACTAGAGTCAGCACTCTATATCTACACATACCACATCTGTGGATTCAACTAGCCATGGATTAAAAATATTTGGAGAAGGAAAAATTTCTTCTCTACTGAATATGTGCAGACTCTTTCTCTTGTCATCTCTCCCTAAACAATACAATGTTACAGTTATTTGCATGGCATTTACATTGTTTTAGGCAGTATAAGCAATTCAGAGACCATTTAAAGTGTACAGAGGAGTGTGCAATAAATGCCATTTTGTATAAGAGATTTAAACATTTGGAGTTTGGTATCTAGCGGAGGGGAGTCCTGGAATCTGTCCGCTATGGGTACCAATGCACAACCATGCCGTGTGTGCCAGGCATTAGCCCTTTTTCAGATGAAGAAACGCGCTCAGGAAGATAGGCTTCTGACATATATCAGACTCTAAACTCAGTGCTCTTTTTACTGTGCATTTTAGGATGCATTCTGATAGCTGGTGTTCTACTTGGGGAATATATTAAATTGGATGTCACGTAAAACATTTGTTCATTTTCAGAATAGAAAGCCTATTAAAATAATTTAAAAATGGAATCAAATAGAAGTAGTTTCTTTTGTTGTTTTGTTTCGTTTTTGTTTTTTAATTTTTATTGCTGAGCATGGGACCCTGGATCTTAGGCTTGCTAGGCAAGTGTTCTACCAATGAAGTAAATGCCCAGCCCCAGAAGTAGTTTCAGGTTAATCACAATTTGAGTAATTTAATGGAAAGAATTATTTTTATTTGAGAAAAGAGAAAAAAATCCAGAACAGTTTATCTGTCTGTACTGCAAATGAACATTCATTTTGAGAAAGAGAACTATTCCTTCCCATTTCCTTTTGCAACTTTAAAAGTAGGTATTTGGCCTTTTGAAGTTCAAAGGACTCTTACTCTGTGGTGGTCTTTTGTATATGTTTGTTTCATTTTATTATTTTTAAGGATCAAGTTGCTGGTGGAGGTATTGTAGAAAAACAATGCAGAATCCAACCACACAGCTCTGGGTCTGAACCTTCCCTGTCTCGACAGCGACGACAAAAGAAAAGAGAACAGACTGAGCACAGTGCGGGAAAGAGCCAGGTCAGCAGATGTCTCTTCGCAATAAGTTGTTGTGCTATTGTTTGGGATCCAGACTCTGAGAAGCTCATTTTTTCATGTGGAATGATTAGTAACTGCCAAAAGGGCCCATAAGAAATGCAAGGAACATATAGAGAAGGGTAGCAAAGGCTAGAGACTTAATATTAATTTTCAAATATCAGTGAGTTAGAAATACAGAGAGAATTTTCACCTTCCCTAGCAAAGATAGACAGATCATTTTGAGAGGTACAGAAACAGGCTAATGAGAGGAAATCTTTGACCCCTTCATGTTACATTGATAAACAGTTCTTCCCTCACAGTCTGCATGGTTCATTTTGATACCTTCTTTCTTAAACTTCCAAAGATAGCCTCTCCATAAGCTTCTTACCTGGTCATTCACTTTTGTCAGAGTCTCTTAAAGTATGCAGATGGACACACACACACACACACACACACACACACACACACGTTTAGAAGTTTTAGGGACAAATCGCTGACATTTATACACAGGCCATGCGAATAGGGGAACTCTGGAGATGGCTGTATATGAAACTGATCATACCCCCTCCCCTTAAAATTAAGTTCCCAGAGTCATCTCCTCAACTTTTGCCTTCTCATCCCACTGTTGGAAAAGTGGATAACATATCAACACAACAGAATGCTGAATACCAAAGTATCATGGTCACTGGATCTGTGAGCAGTGCAAGGAGCAGTGGGATATCAACATCAAAGGTTTGTGGGAGTACATGTTTATTTTTTACAAACCTCACAAAGCATTTATGGTTGTATGATCCTATGTGTGTTGTAGCGTTTGAAGTAACACCTAATACCCTTATCTTCTGCCAGACACTGGGAGGGCCAGCTTAGATTGTCATAGACAGATTCTCTGGTTGCGCCGATAGTCATTTCTAGTTACCTAAGGATACTTAAGTAGATTCTGAATATAAGAAATGAAAAATTCCCCCTGTGCTCTTCCAAAAATGGGTATCTCCCCAAAATAAGGGCTGTGATCATTCTTCATGAGTAGCTGTCGTCTGGATGTGGATTGGTTTCTAGTGGACACTCCTTTAGAAGCAAGTGCAAGCCCTCTTTTTTTCTTTAAGGCCTTTTTCTTAGTATTAGATGGTATATCCTGTACTGTAGGTATACAGAAATAATGAGTAGGAATGGAAATAACTCTGTGACTTTCTTTAAAAGGATCGACCGTTATCAGCCAGAGAGAGAAGGCGACTAAAGCAGTCACAGGAAGAGATGTTCCCCTCACTTGAAGGTGACCTTGTTTCTTTGTCTAATTGACAGTCAGTGGTTTGGCTCATGAACATAGGTACTGGTTTTGATTGTGAAGTGTTGAATTCCAAGTGGTGATAATCCATTTGAGAAATAAATTTGGAAGATAAGTCTTTAAAAAAAAATCATCATAGGCTGTTGAATCTGAAACACACATCATCAGAGAAAGAGGGTATTAAAAAGAGTGCAACAAGCCTTTGAGTTGCAGTAACTCCTGGGAGATTTCAGGCTGGAAATCAAGTGAATGTTTAGCTTGTTTCCATGTCCAGAGTCTGAGGAAGCCAGAGGAATGATGTTGCCCTAGGCTGAGGGTTGTGATTATTTATTACCTTTATCTAAACATAGTATTGCTGTAGCTGCTAATACTACATTTAGATAAACACCTAAACATATTATGGTAAATATCTTAAGAGCATTATCTCAGGCCAGGGATTTAGCTCAGTGGTTAGAGTGCTTGCCTTGCAAGCATGAGGCCCTGAGTTTGATTGCCGGTACCAAAAAAAAAAAAAAAAAAGGAGCATTATCTCATATTTATAGTAACTGCCAAAGGTAAGCAACATATTATCTTTCTGCTGGGGAAAAAAACTGAGGTTATGAGGGATTAGGTAATTTACTCAAGGTCACAGAGGTGATAGACTCAGAATTAAGATTTGAACTGAGGTGTCAGACACCATAGTGATGGTGAAGATGTTTTTTTAGTAACTTCTGGCTGGCCTTTGCCTGGGGTATCATCTATACCTATGCAAAGCCTTTTCCAGTTGACTCCAGCCCACCTCAAGTAACTACTGGATATATTCTTGTTTTAGGCTCTTCATTGGAGAGAACTTCCCTGAGTGCAGTGGGGCCGGGGAAGCTGCAGGAAGAAGACCAGTCCCTCCCTGCCCAACGGTTCTCTTCTGACTCCACCATCACTCAGGTGCATCACCCTAAGGGAAAGGGTGGACATGTCTACATCCTTCAGCCCTGTGCAGTAACCCTTGTACAAGTCAGCTCCATTTATTTCAGAGACAGGGCTGGCTAAACTACACATCTGCTCTCTTGATAAAGAAAGGAGCTGGTAAATAATAATTAAAAGGATGATTTTTAACCCATTAAGGGCATACGTTTTTCAGGCATTCTTGTAAAAAATTTGCAGCCTAGTTAAGAATCTTTCTTAGGTAAGCTTTAAAACAAGATTTCCTAAGAGCTTTCACTAGGCAACACTGCTTATTCTGCTGTGTTACTAGTATATGCATCTATGTGATCAGATTTTAATCTTTCTTGCTAATTATCATCCCTCAGTTTCCTGTTTGTGTTTACCTTTTTCTCTATGGATGATGTAGAGACACCATCTAGTGGTTATCTGGTAATTGGAATGTTTCTAACTCATGTTCGTCTCTCTCTGTATAATAAATATTCTGGGGATTAATTTTTCTGCCCTTTGAAAGTAATGAAAGTCTTTAACAGTACCATTTAGGTATCTTACTAAGTTAGGCTACAATCTCCAATTCCCAAAGTTGTGAGGTTTGGGTTAATTATATCAAGTAACCCTTTAAAGCACCTTAAGAGTCTTATATATGAGCAAGATGAAATTGCCTTTATTTAGGTGGCATTCCGTCTAGTTTAAAAATGCCAGTATAACTTAGGGAACAAGCCCTCTTCACAAGCCCTCTTCTTGTGAATTGAAACACTAGAACTGATCATCCACTTTCTTCTGGAAAGGAGATTTCTTCACAGCTGAGACTCTTCAGGGCCTTGTAAAACTTCATGTTAGTATTTCTTAAGCTTCATTTGTGAACTTCATGAATGAACTGGGACATTAAAATAACTTTAATTTTTGTATCTATTAATTTCTTCTGTTAAATTGCATGTAGGAGTACATTGTGTCTAGTCATTGCATCTAAGACTGGCAAGCCTAATACATTCTAGTTATATTACATTTTGGTTGTGCTGTCATGTGGAATTTTGTTTTTTCTAAACATTAATAGGAAAGGAAACCAATTAATTGTCTGTCTGAGGATGAGCTAAGTTCTTCTACAAGTTCAACTGATAAATCAGATGGAGATTCCAGGGATGGGTAAGTTCTTATTTTTCTGTTTCTCTTCAGAAACTATTTCTGTTTGAGTTGATCCTAAACGTACATTCGTAACAGTATTCTGACCTGTTGTATTCACATTGGTAATATTATAAATGATTTATGGTACATGTTACAGCTAAAAATATCTCTTCTATAAGCACATCTGGCTTTACAGTTTTCATTAAATTTGGAAAAGTCTGACCATTTTTTTGTTAGTATATGTTTGTGATACATAATAAATACATTCATCATGGGAAATTGGTTGGCCATTTTTTCTTCAGTTTTTATTGGACTTCCTCTTGCCCTCCTGGGGATTCTAATTAAATGTGCACTAGACTGCTTAAAGTGGTCTAAAGCTCACTAATGCTCTGTTCATTTCTTTTTCTTTTTGGGGAGTACTTGGGGTTGAATTTAGGACCTTTGCATTGAGCTATATCCCCAGCCCTTTTTTATTTTCTGAGACAGTGTCTCATTGAGTTGCTAAGTTGTTCAGGCGAGGCTCAAACTTGGAATGATCTTCTTGCCTCATCCTCCCAGAGTGCTGGGATTACAGGCATACACACCCTTGGTGTCTGTTCATTCTTTTAACTTTTTTTCTTCGTTTCATTTTTCATAGAAAAATTCTGTTGCTGTATCTTTAAGTTCACTAATCTTTTCTTCAGTATTGTCTATTCTGTTAATCCATATTTCGTGTATTTAACATAATTGCATTTTTCATTTTTAGAAGCGATTTGGATGTTCTTTACATCTTTCATGCCTCTCATTAGCCAGATCATATTTTTCTTTATCATGGCCATATGAAATACATTTATAATAACCATTTTAATGTCTTCATCTACTAATTCTATCATTGGTTTTACCTTTGGGTCTATTTCTGTTAACTGAGTTTTTCTCTTTACAAATAGGTGATGTTTTCCTGCTTCTTTGTGTCTCTGCTAACTTTTGACTGGATGCCAGACCCTAAGAATTTGTCTCATTGGAGTCTGGTATTTTGGTGTTTCTTTAAATATTTTTGAGCTCTGTATTTCGATGTGGTTAAGTTACTTGGAATGGTTGGGCAGAATTTGTACAAAGAATCTGGGGCTGCTTTTTTTAGGCCCTCTACTTTCCAAGATTTCTCTATCACTTTCTATTGGCAGTAGTCATCCTGAACTGTCTTTGGGTTCTGCTGGCCAGACAGACTGGGTTTTTTCTTGTGCTTTGTGCTACCCATGGCCTGCCCTGATGCCAAAATGTATTGACTCGGTTCCAGAATCTGCCTCCAGATTTTTTTCATTCTTTATTGCCTTCACATAGTTGATTTTGAATTTTTTGTATTTTGCAAAGTGTTCATAGCTGTTATTTGTGTATTGGTCTTTAGGAACTTACATGGACATTTGGAAACAGCATTCCCTAAAGGTCATTTTGTGTCTGTGTGTGTGTATGTATGTGTGTACACGCATGCATGCACACTGGGGATCAAACCCAGAGCTTTGTATATGCAAGCACTCTGCCAGTAAGCTACAACCCCAACCCTGCATCTACCTTTAAATGAAGAATTTTTGTGAGGCTAACTAAATAACAGGAGCAATTTTGTTTTTCAGGAAAGGTCACACAAATGAAATGAGTGACTTGGTGCAATTGATGACTCAAACCCTTATACTAGACTCGAAAGAGAGCTATGAAGATCTCCCAGTACCAACTCCGGGATCAGAATTCAGACTTCATCGAAAGTATAGGGACACACTGGTACTTCATGGAAAAGTTGCAGAAGAGTCAGAGGAACTCCATTTTAAAGAGCTGCCTTCAGGTGATCAGTTTATTCTTTTATAGCAAACTAGAAAATGTGTTTATTGGAGACATGTCAAATCAAGAAATACCTGTAAATTGTTTTGATTTTTAAATTTCAGTTGGATATCTCCATGAAAGATGTATCTTATTTCATGGAACAGTTATATTCTGAAAAATTTCATGAAAATTGATTTTTAAAAACAAATGTAAATATGGTTGGGAATTTAGTTCAAGTGGTAGAGCACTTGCCTAGCAAGTGCAAGGGTCCTGAGTTTGATCCCCAGCGCCCAAAAATGAATGAATGAATGAATGTAAATAACTCAATAATCCTTAGGAAAATTGTGCAACATGAATTTTCTTCAAGTTAGACTTTTTTTTTAGGAGACAGTTTAAGCTTAGGAGATGGTAGTGAGACAAGAAACTTGACATAAATTTTTAGTCATTAAAATACTAGACTGGAGATATAGCTTAGTTACAGAATATTTGCCTCGCATGTGCAAGGCCCTGGTTTGATCTCCAGCACCACAAAAAGGAAAAAAAAAAGGAAGATCCCAAGATAAATTTTTCAAAATATAGAAATATATGTCATTAAACCAAACCTATCAAGAAGTTTTTTTTTTTAATTTATTTCCCGAGAACATGTATTGGTACATTGTAGATATACATAATGATCACATTCATCATAGTCAATTTGTACCTGTACATGGTATATCTTGGTTCCCCACCGAGGAAGTTTTTAAAAAAAAAAAACAAACTTTTTAAAAAAATCGTGTTGTTCTTTCTGTATTGGTGAAAATGTTTATTTCTCCCTGTTTTTGTTACTGTTTTTTAGCTATTATGCCAGGTTCTGAAAAAATCAGGAGAATACTTGAAGTCTTGAGAGCTGATGTCATCCAGGGCCTGGGGGTTCAGCTTTTAGAGCAGGTGTATGATCTTTTAGAAGAGGAGGATGAAATGGAGAGAGAGGTGAGTGTCTTATTAGTTATGTTCTGCTGTTTATGTTGTAGAATTTTTAAGCATCTTTAAAAAATATAATTCATATACCATACACTATGTTGATTTAATATGTACATTTCAGTGGTTTCTAATATGTTCACAGAGTTGTACAATCATCACCACAATGTTAGAACATTTTCAATAACCCCCCAAAGAAACCTTGTACCTGCTAGCAGTCATTGCCATGTCTCCTAAATTGCCCATCCCTAGACAACCACAAATATTTTCTACTTGCTATACTTTTGTCTATTTTTGAACAATTAATTTAAATGGGGTCTTAAAAAAATATAGTCTTGTTTTTGCTTCTTTGACTCAGTATAATGTTTTCAGGATTCATGCACATTGTATCTCGTATCAGTACTTTATTCCTTTACGTGGCCAAATAATATTTGGGGGGGTCCTGGGGATCGAACTCAGAGCCTTGTGCTTGCTGGGCAAGTGCTCTACCACTGAGCTAAATCCCCAACCCCCAAATAGTATTTTATTGTATGGATTTTGTTTATTCATCAACTCATGGACATTTGAGGGGCTTCCACTTTTTGGCATGAATAATGCTGCTGTGAACACTCATGTGGAAGTTTTTGTGAGGTTTCAGTTTTATTGGATATATGTCTAGGAGTGCAATTGCTGGGTCATTTAGTAACTTTACATTTAAACATTTGATGAAATTTCACACTATTTTCCAAAGTAATTATACCATTTTACGTTACTACCAGCAGTGCAAAAGGTTCCCATTTTCTCCATATGCTTATTACCAGATTACTTGATTATAGTCATTCTATTGAGTGTAAAGTGGTGTTTGTTATAGGTTTGTTTTGCATTTTCCTAATAACTAATGATATTGTGCATCTTTTCATCTACTCTTGGCCATTTGCATATTTTCTTTGGAGAAATAGCTATTCAAGTCTTTTGCTAGTTTTATTTTACTTTATTTTTTGAGCCAGGGTCTCACTTTGTAGCCCAGGCTGACCTTGAGTTTGTGATAGTGCTCCTGCATCCACCTCCTGAGTGCTGGGATTACAAGTATACACCTTTATGCCTGGCTCAAATACTTTGCCCATTTTAAAACTGGGTCATTTATCTTTTAATTATTGAGCTGTAAGAGTTCTTATGTATTCTGGATACAACTCTCACATCGGATATATGATTTGAAAATATTTTCTCCAAATCTGTGGGAATGGAACAATGTATTTTCACTTGATTGATTGATTGCATTGCTGGGAATTGAATTCAGAGCCTTGTGCATGCTAAGCAAACACTCTGCTACTGAGCTACATCCCCAGCCCTTCACTTTATTAAGTGAAGCACAGAAGTTGCTCATTTTGATGAAGTACAGTTTATCTATTTTTATTTTGCTGCTTGTGTTTTTGTTAGGAATCCACTGCCAAATCTGAGTCATGCAGATTTACCTTGATATTTTCTTCTAAGAGTTTTATACTTTTATCCCTTACATTTAGATCTTTGGCATACATTTCAAATTACATTTGTAGATGGCATGAAGTACAGCTCCAACTTCATTCTTATGTATGTATATGATTGTCCTGTTGCCTCACTACCAGTTGTTGAAAAGATTGTTCTTTTACCTTGTCAAAAAATTAGTTCAATACAATGTACCAATACACGTTCTTGGTTAAAAAAAAAATTAGTTCACCATGGGAACATGTGTTTATTTCTACACTCATTGATTTATGTAACTGTCCTTATGCCAGTAGTACCGCACTATCTTGTTTACTGTTGCTTTGGAATAATGGGGAAGAGTGAGTCCTCTGACTCCAATTCTATTTACAATACTGGAGATTAAACCCAAGACCTTCACACTGAACTGTATCCCTAGCCCTTTTTTTATTTTTTATTTGGAGGCACAATGTTGCTAAATTGCCCAGGTTGACCTCAAACTCACAGTCCTTCTGCCTCAGCCTCACAGAGTGCCAGGATCTTCCTTTTCAAGAGTGTTTGGCTATTCTAGGTCCCATGCAATTGTGTTTGAATTTTAGAATCTGTCAGTTTTTGCAGAGTCATCTGGGATTCTGATAGGAATTTTGTTGAATCTGTAGATTCATTTGAGGAATATTGCCATCTTAACAGTATTACATTTTCTAATTCATGAACATGAGATGATTTTCCATTTATTTATAGCCTTAATTTCTTTCAACAATGTTTTATAGTTTTCAAAGTATAAGTTTGTACTTCTTTTGTTAAATTGATTCCTAGGTATTTTATTTCTTTTGATGCTCTAATTGGAATTTTCTTATGTTTGTTTTGGATTGTTCATTGAAAATGCATAGAAATATATTTAATTTTTTTGAGAGGGTGTGCTGGGGATCAAACTCAGGTCCTCGCACTTGCTAGGCAAGTGCTCTACCACTGAGCTAAATCCCCAACCCCAAATATACTTGATTTTTGAAAATATTGATCTTATATCTTGCAACTTTGTTAAACTTATTAGGTTTAAGTCTTTTAATGGGCTGCTTAGGATTTTCTGTATACAAGATCATGTTATCTTAGTTTTACCTTTCAATCTGGATTCCTTTTACTTTTTTTTTTCCTGCCTAATTGCCTCAGCTAGCATTTCCAGTACAGTGTTGAACAGAAGTGGCCAGAGCAGACATCCTTCTCTTGTTTCTGATCTCGGAGGGAAAGCATTCAGCCTTTCCCCATTAATTATGATGTTAGCTGTTGAGTTTTCATAGATTCCTTTTATCAGGTTGAGGAAATTCCCATCTATTTTTAGTTTGCTGATTATTTTGTTTTATTTTGTTTGTGTTGCTGGAGGTGGAACCCACAGCCTCACACATCCTAAGCAGGCACTCTACCACTGAGCTGCATCCCCACCAGGCCAGTTGACTGTTTTCTTACTGTGAAAAGGTATTTTTCAAATGCTTTTTTTCTGTTTCTATGATTGTGGCTTTTGTTCTTAATTGTATTTGTGTGGTATGTTACATTAATTGATTTTTGGTTGCCAGCCTTACATTTCTTAGATAACTCCCATTTGGTCATGATGTACTCTTCTTATGCATTGCCAGACTCAAGTTTCCAGTATTTTGTTGAGGATTTTGTATTCATATTCATATGAAATAATTGGTCTTTAGTTTTGTTGTGGTGTCTTTATCTCATTTTGTAATCAGGGTAATATTGACTTCAGGAAAGGAATTGGAGAGTATTGCCTCATTGTCTAATTTTTGGAAGTTAGTAGAAAAATGGTATCAATTCTTCTTTAAATGTTTTATAGAACTCATCATGATGGCATCTGGGCAAAGGCTTATCTTTGTGGTAGTTTTTATTGACAATGAATTCATTGTCTGTACTTGTTATATTTAGATCGTCTTTTCTTCTTGAGTCAATTTCAGTAGCTTGAATCTTTTTAGGAATTTGTTTCATCTAAGTTATCTAATTGGCATATAACTATTCTTGATACTGCTTTATAATATTTTTTTATTTTTGTAAGGTTTGTTATTTAGGAGCATGTGGTTTAATTTTCACATACTTGTTAATTTCCCCAGTTCTTTTTCTGTTCTAATTCCATTCCATTGTAGTTGGAGAATGTATTTTCTATTCTTTTAAATTTATAGCCTTTGTTTTATGGCCCAAATATAGTCCAATATAGAGAATATTCTTTGAACATTTGAAAAAAAATTTTTTATTCTGCTATCACTGAGTAAAATTTTTTTGGTACTGGAGATTGAACCTAGGGCCTTTCCACTGAGCTACATCCCCAGCCCTTTTTATTTTTTCTTTTGAGATGGGTGTCTCACTGACATTGACCAGGCTGGGCTCAAACTTGGACTCCTCCTGCCTTAGTTTCCCAGAGTTCTCAGATTATAGGCCACCATACCTGGCTGCAGCTACTTTACATAATTTTATACCTCTTAAAAAATTTGAGAAAAGAGAGGCAGTATATTTTCAGCTTTGGTTATTGTAACCTTCTTATTTATCATTTCTTGATCTCTTCATTTATTCCTGTGGATATAACTTACCATCTGCAGTAATTTCCTTAGCCTAATGCAGTATCGTTATTGGCACATAGCGTCATTTGTTACAGGCTCAACAATATATGCATTTTAAAAAATTTTAGTAAAATTATACACTATGGGGCTGGGGATTTAGCTCAGTGATTAGAGTGCTTGACTAGTGAGCACAAGGGCCCGAGTTCGATCCTCAGTACCAAAAAAAAAAAAAACAAAAAAAAAAACCCAATAAAATTATACATTATTTAAAATTTACCATGTTAAGCCAGGTATGATGACACATGCCTATAACCCCAGCACTCAGGAGGCTGAAACAGAGGATCCATGTGAGTTCAAGGCCAGCCTGGGCTGCATAGCAAGACCCTGTCTCCAAAAAAAAAAAAAAAAAGTAATAATAATAAAATAAAATAAAACTTACCACGTTAGCCTTTTTTATTTTTTGGTGCTGAGGATTGAACTTGGGGCCTTGTGCTTGCAAGGCAGGCACTGTAACTACTGAGCTAAATCCCCAGCCCCATGTTAGCCATTTTTAAGTGTATAGTTTACTAACGTTAAGTACATTCATATTGTTGCGCAACTGTTACCCATCTTCAGAACTTTTTTGTCTTGCAAAACTGAAACCCTGCACCTGTGAAACAATATGTGGTATGATAAAAAATATGTTTACTTTAAAAAAATTACTGCAGTAAAATACACAGTGACTTTAATCCATTTAAAACATTTCCCTTCACTTTGAACATACTTATTCCATGTTCTTGCCACTTTCTGAAGCAGTTCTAGAAATCCTTTTCATGAGTGTCTTTAGTTGCACTGTTGTAGCTGCCTTGATGTCCTGCATCAATTCAAAATATTTACCTTTCATGGTAATTTTGACCTTGGGGAAGAGTCAGAAGTTGCATGATGCCAGGTCCAGTGAATAAGTTTGATGAGGACACACTAATACTTTTACCAGCCTGCCTTACCTTTGGATGGCACTCAGCAGTAGCATTCACTGTATTTTTTTGTTTGTTTTGAGACAGGATCTTCTATGTGGCTCAAGCTGGCCTTGATAACACTATGTAGCCAAGGCTATTCTTGAACTCGCAGCAGTCCTCTTGCTCCAGCCTCCTGAGTGCTGGGAATATAAGCATGTGCAACCACACCCAGCTTCACCTTAATTTTAATTATACCTCATAAAGACATGAAAGAGAATTTCCACCATTGCTTCAGAAAGTGGCAAGAATGATGGGATAAGTGTGTTTGAAGCAAGGGGGAGTATTCTGAGGATTAGTAATGACAATATGTCTTCTACTATAATAAATTTTTCTATTTCAACTTTACTGTAAATTTAGATCATATTTCATAATTCATCATTCCCTGCTTCCACCAGTCACTGGTGTCCATCTTTCTGTTTTCGTCTCTGAGCTGATAAAGCAGTTATGTAAAGCCTAAACATACCACCTAGAAAAATTAAAGTTTGTCCACAAAGAAAACTCTAGCTCAAATGGATTTGCTGGTGAATTCTTCCAACCATCTAAGAAAGAAAGAATACCAATCTTATGCAGATTCTTCCAGAAAACTTTAAGAGGGGATACTTCCCAACTGATTCCACAAAGCCAGCACGACCCTGACACTAAAACCAAACAAAGATATTACATGAAAAATATCAGCTCAGTATCACTCATAAACACAGGTGATCAAACCTTAACCACTTACTAGTCCAATTACTTAAATACAGGATGACCAAAATTTGCATTTCTCATTGATTTTTATGAGAGAACAGGATATATAAAAATGACAAATTTATCAAATATATTCAATAATTTTTCTTTGAACAGTATATCTTAAAACATTCAATACAGAATTCAGTGTCAAATCTGGACAATCTAGTCTCTTTCCAAATTCCTTTTGCATTATTGTCTTTCTTTGAATAACACACTTTACACTCTCATGTTGGCCTTTCCTTTCTTTTCTGTGGGTGGTATAATTTCAATAAAATGCTACCCACTAAATGCAGTGGTGAAGATGTTGATAATGGACATCTTGGTTGGCATTTCACTGTCCCATATTTTTCAATTATTTGGTCTGTTAGACCTAATCTGAACTATAAATGACTTTTCGAACCCCTTATTTTGAATAAATAACAAACAAGTTCCATATTGTTTGATCCAGGAGATGCATAAATATTTTATAATAATATTTTCCCTCACTTTTTGATTACAGTATATCTTGTTAGATGTTGGTCAACTCTTGTCAACATCACCCATAGAATTATTGGAATCATTGACCAGTGTTTAAATTTTTTTTAGTTTTGTTTCTTCTTTCAAGTTCTGTCATTTTTGTATTATGAAGAGTTGACAATAGGGAGATGTCTTTTTTGTCTTTCCATTTCATAACACAGACTTTTCCTCTCTGATATGCTAAGATTTCTCTCTTTTCCAGTTTTTTCTTTTGCAGATCTTTTGGTGTTTCCTTCCATTCATCTCAAGTGTTCCAAGTGTGTTCGTTTTGTATTGTACAAGAATAACACTGAGTTCTGGAGAAGTATAAAAAGTACACAAAATTTTAGGTTATTTGTCGCTAATAAACATGAATTAGTAAAAGAAAATAACTAGAACTTACTAGATTTCATTAGAAACAAACATCAAAGATGAATACAACATTCTAAATAAAAAACTATGCAAAAAATAGTCAATATAAAACAGATAAACAGATGTACAAGTGTATTTCGTGCAAACAAGAATCGACGGGTTGAATGATACCTGTCCTAGTGCTACTCGGGATAGTCAGTACAAAAACAAATGCACTGCCTGAGTGATGCTCAGGTGAAGTGGTTAATCAAATGGGTTTTGTTGAAGATTTTTGCATCAGTGTACATTAGGGAGAGTGGTATATGTTTTTCTTTTCCTGTAGTGTCCCTGCCTGGTCCCAACAGCAAGCAGTGCAGTAGAATGAGCCAGGAAGTGCTTTTTCTTCTTCAGTTCTATAACACAGTTTTAGAAGGACTGGCATCAGTCTTTCTCCAGATGTGTGAGAGAGTCTTCTTTGTTGAGATGCTTTTGGTTACTGACTGTTTCCTTACTCTAATAATGGGTTTATTCAAATTTTCTGTTTCAAACTCAAGGCAATCCTCCTGTCTCAGCCTCCTGAGTGCTCAGATTATAGGTGTGTGCCACCATGCCCAGCTCAAGTTTTAGTAGGTTTTTGTTTTTGGTGCTGGGGATCGAATCAGGGCCTTGTGCTTGCTAGGCAAGCACTCTAACCACTGAGCTAAATCCCCGGCCCCTTTAGTAGGTTTTTTGTTTCTAGGAATTTGTGCATTTCGTCTAGGTTATGAAATTTGTTGGCATACAGTTGTTCACAGTTCTTTTATAATCTTCCTGAATTTCTATAGAATTGATAGTAATGTCTCATTTTAGTTTCAATTTTAGCAATTCAAATCTTCTTTTTTTTTTTTGTGGTTTTTCATTTGAAATCTTTTCCTCCCCACAGTGCTGGGACATTTTTTAAAAAGAAATGTTTGCAGCCGTAAATTTCCCACTTAGCACTGCTTTAACCAAATCCCATGTTTGATATTACTGTTTTATTACTGTTTTATTTTATTACAGCTTTATTTTCATGTCTGTAGTTTTTTTTCATGACTTCCTCTTTGACCCATTGATTGTTATAGAGTATGGTGTTTGGTTTCCACAAATTTGTCAGTTTTCTAGTTTTCCTTGTTATTGATTCTTAACTTCATCCTGTATGGTTGAAAAAGATACTTAGTATGCTATCTATCTTTCAAAATCTGCTGAGATTAATTATGTCCTAGTATATGGTCTGTCATGGAGAATGTCCATGTGTGCCTGAGAAAAATTGGTAATCTGTTATTGTTGGGTAGAAGTTGGTGCATATCTGTTAGATCTAGTTGGTTTATTATTTTAGTCCTGTGTTAATCACCTTTCACTGGGACTAAGATCATCAATTTAAAATGAGAATTGTTTTGGCTTACAATTTTGGAGGTTTCAGTATGGCTGGTTTGTCTGTGACTTTTGGGCCTGTGAGCAGAAGTACATTGTGCTGGTAGTAAGTGGTAGAGGAAGCAGCTCACCTCATGACAGCTGAGAAGCAAAGAGAAAGGAAGAGGGGCTAGGGTCCTAGGATTCCCTTCAGGGGCATGCACCCCAGTTACCTACCTTCCTTCCATTAGGCCCTTACCTCTTAAGGGTCTGCCCCTCCCATTAGTGCCAGGGGCTGGGACCATGTCGTCAACACATGGCCCTTTGGGAGACAGTCAAGATCCAAACTATTGCAAGTTCTGTGTTTTTAAAATTATCTTCTGCCTAATTGTTCTTTCATTGATTGAATAGGGCCTTGAAATCTCTGCTGTTATTCAATTCTGTTCAGATTATTTGTGGGGGCTGCTGGGGATTGAACTCAGGCCCTTGTGCTTGCTAGGCAAGTGCTCTAGCACTTGAGCTAAATCTCCAACCCACCTGTTCATTTTTGTTTTACATGTTTTAACGATTTATTGTTAGGCATGTGTTGTACCTGTTGTTGTTTTAGTCCATTCAGCCAATCTCTGTCTTTTGATTGGAGCATTTCATCCATTTATGTTTAAAGCAGTTATTGATAAGGAGAGTCTCTGCCACTTTACTCTTTGTTTTCTGTAAACCTTATGACCTTTCCCCTTATTTCCTGTATTATTGTCTCATTTTGTGTTTAAAGTAGTTGATTTTTTATTGTGAAACATTTCAATTCCCCTCTCTTTTTCCTTTTATGAATATTCTATAACTGTTTTCTTTATGGTTACCATGGGGATTATATTTAACATCCTACAATTATAACACTTCAATTTGAATTTATATCAGCTCAACCTCAGTAACATGCAAAAACTGTTCCTATTACTGACTGTCCTAACCCCTTTCAGTTATTAATGTTAGAAAACTATTTATATATTGTGTCCAAAACATACAAGGTATAAAAAATACAGTGAATATTTAAATTAAAAATTTTACAGTAAATTAATCCTCTCAAAATACTTCCCTCACTTTGAACACACTTATCCCATAGTTCTTGCCACTATGTGGTTCTAGAAGTCCTTTCCGTGAGTGTGTCTAGTTGAGCTGTCATGGCTGCCTCAAAGTCCTGAATGAATTCAAAATGTTTACTTTTCGTAGTGGTCATTTTAAGCCAGAAATCACACAGTACCAGATTGTATTAGTTACTTTTCTCTTGTTTCTGAGACAAAATACCCGACACCCAAAATTAGGGGAAGAAAGGTTTATTTAGCTCACAGTTTGTAGCACTTTCAGTCCACAGTGAGCTGGGTCCAAGGCAGGGTGGCATGGCAGGCAGGCAGAAGGCAGCAAGGGAAGTAAAAGGGTAAGCAAGGGAGTAATCAAGGGGCAGGCAAGCCTCTTTCTATCCCTTATATCTTATCCAGGGTGCTAGGATCAGGGCAGTCACAAACCAATCAGCGGACTGATTTTGTAATCACATGCCCTTAATCCCAGCATCACACACTGTAGATCCAGCCACCTCTGACTGCATGAGGCTTTGGGGGGACATTTAGGCACAAACCACAACACAGATCCTGTGAATAAGTTTGATGAAGACATACAGTAATGTTTTTATGAGCCTGTCTTTCATTGGATGGCACTTAACAACAGCACTCACTGTATTTTTATCATACTTTATAAAGACACTCACAAAAAAGGACTTCTAGAATTGCTTCAGAAAGTGGCAAGCACGAATAAGTGTGTTTGAAGTGTGGGGGGGAATATTTTGAGGGGAATTAATGGCACTGTGTCTTTCACAGTAATTTTTTTCCAATTTAAACATTCCCTGTATATTTCTGTCACTCATTATAAATCAGTAATTGGTTTTTAAAAATGCATTACGGGGGATGGGGATTTAGCTCAGTACTTAGAGTGCTCGCCTTGCAAGCAGAAGGCCCGGAGTTTGATCCCCTGCACCAAAAAAAAAAAAAAAAAAGCATTAGGATACATCTTGAGAACATACTCTTAAGTGAAATAAATCAGACACTCATGAGTACACACTGAATTGTTTCTCTGATATGAGAAACTGTAAGTGTAAATAAGGACAAAGAGGTATAATACATATTATGTAAAAGAATAAAAAGATAGTATTCAAAAGAGAGGAGAACTAGATAGGGAGAAGGAGGAAAAGAAGGAAGGGAAAAAGAAAAGAAAGAAGAAAGGGAAAAAATGGAAAAAGTAAATAAACCTGTTGCAAATAGGGAAGGGGAGGGGAAGGGAGGGGAGGGGAAGAGGGGGGAAAACCAAGATATATCATGTGCAGGTACAAAATATCCATGCTGAATATGATCATTATGCATACAATGTACCAATACATGTTTTGGTAAAGAAAAAAAATTAAAAATTGAAAAAAATGCATTAATCTTTTAAATTGTGTAGAAAAAAGTGCAATTACAAACCAAAGTTATAATAACACTAGTTTTTAGACTAATGATTTTTTTAAAGTATTAGTTTCTTTTTTTTTTTTTTTTTTTTTTTTTTTTTTTTTTTTTTTTTTTTTTTTTTTTTTGGTGCTGGGGATTGAACTCAGAGCCTTGGCTTGCAAAGCAGGCACTCTAACCACTGAGCTAAATCCCCAGCCCTAAAATATTAGTTTCTTAAGTCATGTAGCAAACAAAAAGTGAAATTACTGGGGCTGAGGATTTAACTCAGTGGTTAGAGCACTCACTGAGCAAGCACAAGGCCCTGAGTTCGATCCCCAGCACCAAAAAAAAAAAGTGAAATTACAAACCATTTTTATAGTAATACTAGCTTTTATACTTGCTCATCTATTTAACTTTACCAAAGATATTTATTTCTTTTTAAAATTTGCTTTTTTAAATCTCTGGCCAGGGGTTGGGAATTTAGCTCAAGTGATAGAGCACTTGCCTAACAAGTGCAAGGCTCTGAGTTTGATCCTCAGCACCCAGAAAAAAGAAATCTCTGTCCATTAGAGATATCAGAATTAAAACAACATAGAGACTCTACCTTACTCCAGTAAGAATGGCTATCATCACGAAATCAAATAATAACAAATGCTAGTGAGGCTGTGGGGGAAAAGGAACCCTTCTGCATTTTGGTGGGAATGTAAACTAGTACATTCACTATGGAAATTTGTATGGAGATTCCTCAAAAACTCAAAATAGAAACTCTGTTAAAGCCAGCTATTCTCCCCCAGTTGTCTTCCTGAAAGTTAAAGACGACATATTACAGCGATAACGCATACCCCTGTTTATAGCAGCACAATTTGTAACAGCCAAATCCTGGAAGCAGCTTATATGTCCACCAACAGATGAGTGGATAAAGAAAATGTGACACACGGGAGGCTGAGGCAAGGAGGA
The DNA here is from genome assembly GCA_004026905.1 of Hystrix cristata. Taxonomy (NCBI): domain Eukaryota; kingdom Metazoa; phylum Chordata; class Mammalia; order Rodentia; family Hystricidae; genus Hystrix; species Hystrix cristata. The sequence continues at coordinate 18,664 of PVJO010000660.1, forward strand.
TTGCCTCGAGTTCAAGGCCATCCTAGACTACATAGTGAGTTCAAGGCCAGCCTGAACTACATAGCAAGACCCTGCCTCAAAAAAAAAAAAAAAGAAAGAAATAAAAGAAAATGTGGTATTTATACACAGTGGGTTACTATTCTGCCATAAAGAAGGATAAATGAGTCCTTTGTAGGAAAATATAGCTTAAATATCACATGGTTTCTGTTATATGAGATACCCAAAATATAAATAAAGAGCAAAAGAAAAGATAGCCAACAGGAAATAAAGAGGTAGATCTTTTGAAAATGAGAGGGGGACCAAAAGGTAGAGGGAAAGGGGAATGAAAAAAGAATTAAGATGTGTTGTATAAAGGTACTAAATCCCTATAAGGAATGTAATAATTATATGCTGAAGATATGTACTAATAAAAACTGATAAAAATAAAATTTACACTTTATTTTTAATTGACAAATTATAATTGTACATAGTCATAGGGTACAATATCATATGTATCCGATGCATAATGATTAAGTCAAGCTAACTAATATAACCATCACTTTTTTGTAATGAGCACGTTTGAAATTTACTTTTAGCAATTTTGAAATGTACATTATTAACTGTAGTCATCATACTGTGTAATAGATCTCAAAAATCTTAATCCTCCTAACTGAAAGTTTGTACCCTTTGATGAACATTTTCCCATTCCCCTCATCATGCTGCCCTCTGAAACCAGCACGCCACTCTGCTTTTATGGGTTTAATTATTTTGGAGATACTCATAAAGCTTTGAAGTGCTGTCAGGTGTCCTTTCATTTCAACCTGAAGGATTCCCTTTTAACATTTCTTAAACAAATCTAGTGGTAATGAAATCCCTCAGTTTTTTTCATCTGGGACTATTTTAATTTTCTTAATATCTCCTTTAAAAAAATTTTTTTTTGGTATCACTGAGCTTTATCCCCAGCTGTTTGTTTGTGACAGGGTCTTGCTACCTTTAGTATTTCTTGTAAGGCAAGTCTGCCAACTTCATTTTCTCTGTTTTTGTTTATCTGGGAATTTATTTCATCTTCGTTTTTGAAAGGTAGCTTGGCTGGATATGGAATTCTTAGTTGTCAGCTTTTTCTTTAAGTATTGTGTGTACGTTATCCTGCTGTCTCCCAGCCTCTTTCGGTTTTAAGTTAGCTGTTATGTTATTGGGGTCCCTTGCTCCTGAGGAGTCATTTTTCTCCTGTTGCCTACAAGAATTTCTCCTTGTTTCTGTCTTCTATCATTTTTACTTTAATGTATCTATGAATTTCTTTAAGTCTATCCTACTTGGTGTTTTTTTTTTTTTTTTTTTTTTTTTTTTTTTTTTTTTTTTTTTTTTTTTTTTTTGGTGCTGGGGATCGAACTCAGGGCCAAGCACTCTAACCATTGAGCTAAATCTCCAACCCTAATCCTACTTGGATTTTAATTTGCTTTCTAAATGTGTAGATTGTTTTCTGATAAATTTGGGGAGTTTTTAGGCATTATTTCTTTGAAAATTTTTTCAAAGAAATTATTTCTTTGAAATTTTTTTCTATCTCTTCTTGATGTGCTTATCTCCAAAAAAAAAAAAAAAGAAAGAAAGAAAGAAAAGAAACTGAGCACTATAGGCCAGGCATTGTAGTCCATGGTTGTCATCCCAGCTGCTCAGTCAGATCAGTTGAACCCAGGAGTCTGAGGCCATCTGGGCAATACAGCAAGACCTGTTTTTTCTTTTCTAAAAAAGAAAAGAAAAATAAACCCAAGCACTCCGTGAGTGGGGACAGGTGGGGATAGCAGACTCTGGTCTTGACAGGCTTTGTCTAGTGCAGAATCACTTTGTGGTCTAGAGCTAAGGATATTGGAGCCCTGTTACGTTCAGCACTGCCACACCCAAAGTAGAAACTCCCTCTCCCAGGTCTCTGTAGCCTGGGTAGAAGAAGGAACTCCCACTTCTTGGCTGTACTCTCCTGAAATTTAGCCTCAGTCACATACAGCAGCAGGCAATATGCTAACATCCTGCCCTTCCTAGGAAGAAAGCCTTTCAAGCTGCTGGCAAACAGGATGCATTTGTGGTTTCACCATTCTGTAATAGTTTTGGTTTCGCTGAGCTCCAAGATGACACTTGATTCACACAACACAACGATGACTCTCACTGTTCTTATTAGGTTTTAGTAGATATTCTTCAACGTTTCTTCATATGCTGTGTGCCCCCAAGGCCTTTTGTATTCTTGAAACGGTTGGTTCTTAAAATAATTCTCACCAGTTTTATTGAGGAGGGGTTTGCAGAGCTCTTCATGCTGTCACGTGCAATGTGGAACCAACCAGGATTACATTTTATTACTAGGACTTGAACCCAGAGCCTTTGCCCCGAGTTCTAGCCTCACCTCTTTTTTGAGTGTCTTGCTAAATCACTAACTTACCCAAGCTGAACTTGAATTTTGACCCTCTCTCAGCCTCCAGAGTGCTAGGATTGCAGGCATGTGCCACCATGCCTGGCACACAACATTTTTTTGATTACTAATTAGGTTGAATTTTATGTATTGGCTAACTGTATTACTGTTTCGTAAATGCTGCAGGATTATCTATGGGATTTTGTTGTTTTATAAATTCTACTTTTTTTTTTTTTTTGGTGGTGCCGGAGATCGAACTCAGGCCCTTGTGCTTACAAGGCAAGCACTCTAATCACTGAGCTAAATCCCCAGCCCGTTTTATAAATTCTAGTATTACAATATTGTTGGATTTTAAGAACTTACATATTAATGCCTTTAATCTGTTGGCAAGAATGTTGCAAATATTTTTCCTGGTTTATTGTTTGCTCTTTTATACTTATTTTTTTTAAAGCTTAAAGTTTTAAATTTTTATGTAAACATAACTACCAGTATTTTCCTATATGGTTACAGCTTCAGTATCATGCTGAGGAAAGCCCTTCTAAGATGGCAGAAATTTTTTTCTACTACATACTGATTTTCTTTTTGTTTCTCAAATAGGTACATTTACGGGAGCACATGGGTGACAAATATACAACTTACAGTGTGAAAGCTCGCCAGTTGAAATTTTTTGAAGAAAATGTGAATTTTTGAGAATTTGTTAAAACCAGACCTATTTTCAAAGGTTTTTAGCTTTAAAAAACCATGGAAGAGTTGTTTAGAAGTCATTCATCATCCTTTTCTATATCTCTTTGGAGTTTTCATACTTGAAAAAATTGGACAGAATGTAGTAATATGAAGCAAGTTCGCAAAAGAAAAAAAACCTTGGCTTTCATATTCTTTTTACAGGGAAAAATGTTACATTTGTTTGGTTGCTGAGCCTTAAAGCATCAACTTTATATCTAGAGCTTTATTTTTTTAAGATATTAGCTTGAAAGCAGGGCCATAAAGCATTGGGTTGGAACCTTTATATTGTACAATGATAAAAGCAACAGGAGAAACAAAGACATAATATGTATAGTGATGTTATCTGCTAACCTTCAGGAATAGTTGAAGTATTATTTTTTTTGGTGCTGGGGATCGAACTCAGGCCCTTGCGCTTGCTAGGCAAGTGCTCTACCACTTGAGCTAAATCTCCAACCACAGTTGAGATATTTTAAAAACAGTTAATTCGCTATTCTGGGAAGAGATTTAAAGAATATGAGTATCTGTGTGGTATTTGGGCATCTGATTCCTTTTTTACATATTGATGGACTTTAAATATTTTGTTCCATTTAGTATGTACCTCATTTAGGATATACAAGAGTTGAAGCTTAAGTATTTTGTATCATGTTTTTCCATTACTAGTTTTGTTAGATTCATTTTCCCATCAGCAAAAACAACTCATAAACACTAATTCCTTTTCTAATGAAGCAATTTGTAAGTAAAGCCCAGATCCTTTCAGTTATATTGTATATATGTAATTTTCTTTTTCTTTGGTGCTGGGGATCGAACTCAGGACCTTGTGCTTGCTAGGCAAGCACTCTAACCACTGAGCTAAATCCTCAACCCCATATGTGATGTTTGTCATGTTCATCAAGATAGTGTCAATTCCTGCTTTAAAAGACTATGTATCACATATTTTATTAGTTTAATTAAAGAAGTAATGCTCATCTAAGAAAGTTTTTGTAAGATAAAACACAAGTCTTGTTTGTACTTTAGTAAAATTCTACTTACATATTGATGGAATTCTAGAACTTCTCCAGATGTTTACAGATTCTATAAAAATGTCCCTTTTCTTTGAAAATATACAAACAAATGAAATATGCTTTTAGTCACTTCGGTTTTTATTTAATTTTTACTATGTGCCAGGTGCTATGCCAGGGGCTAAGGACAATGGTAAATAAAACAATACTCCCAGCCCTTAATAGTGCTCACAGTCTAGTTTCTGAGACTTATTTGTACTTTGAAGGGTTTACTAGAACTGAATTTATAAAACAATCTAGTCTCAGTGCCCACTTGGGGACATATCTTTGGCAAACTGTTGGTCTTGAGCTGTTCACCTCTTGCATGTTTTGGAAATCTGTATTTCTTTGGGTAGTCACTGATAGGTATTACTTACATCTTTTTTTTTTTTTTTTTGTAGTACTGGGGATTGAACCCAGGGCCTTCACACTGAGCTATACCTCCAGCCCTTTATTTTGAGGCAAGGTCTCACTAAATTGTCGAGGTGAGGTTGAACTTGAGATCCTCTCCCTCAGCCAGAGTGCTAGGATTATAGGCATGTACTACCATACCAGCTAGTTTTACTTAAATTTTCTCATTTATTGGTATAAAGTAGTACAATTTATTTTTTTAGAATTAAAAGAATATTCTTCTTTACATATTTTCTTATTCATATGCCCTATATTTTTATTTAAACATGCAGTTTTCATTCTACTGTTCTTTGGACATTTTGTGGTTTTTTTCTTGAATGCTTAATCCATTTTTTATCTTCCTTAATTTTAAAACATTCTTAAGACTAAATTTTCTTCTGACTATACATTGGCCACATTTCAGAGACTTTGATTATGATACTTTTTTGACATTAGTTTCTAAAAAAATCAATCATTCTAATTTTGAATTTCTCAAGTGTTTTTTAATTTCTGTAGATTTAGAAAGCCAAGAAAGTTCCATGCCTATACTCCAGGTGTATTGCAGTTTTGTTACTCAGTATGACCTGCACAGCCACTACTTGGAGATTTTTTTCTCTTGTTGCTTAGTACATGATTCATTATTGGAATCGCCCTGTGGGCATTCAATAAAAGTGAATTGTTATATGCAAAAATCACTCGTCCATTAAATATTACTCATTGTTTATATAAGACCTGATCAATACATGATGATGGAAATGTTCTTTGTTTACATCGTCAGGTGTGGTAGCCACTAGTCAAAAATAGCTATTGAATCCTTGAATTGTGGCTAGTTTCATCAAAGAACCGAACTATTAATTTCAGTGAGCAAAAAGTTTTCTGTTCCCATGGAGCTAATGTTATAGTGAGAACAATTAACAAATAAACTGTGAGATACATTAAATGCCACAAGACCTAGTAGGGCAAGTGGATGTGGCATACTTCTGTATTTCATTAGTGCAGTAGGGAAACCCCACTATAGTGACACCTGTGTAGAGACCTTGGTGAAAGGAGGGGGCAAGCTGTGTATCCAAGGGAAGGTATTCCAGGGAGAGGGAACAAGTGCAAAAATTTTCCTATCTATATACTATTTGCTCTGGCAAATTCTGAAAGGTACAAGAACCGGCCTGTTTACCAAGATGGCAATTTTGCCTTTTTTTTTTTTTTTTTTTTTTTTTGTGGTATTGCAGACTGAGCATAGGGGCTTTGCACTGAGCTATATCCCCAGCCCTTTTTATTTTGAGACGGAGTCTTGCTAAGTTGCCCAGGCTGGGCATGCACTTGTGATCCACCTGCTTCATCCTCCCAGAGTGCCAGGATTACAAGCATGTACCACCATGCCCTGTTCTTGCCAAACTCTTACACATGTAACAATCTGTTTTATACAGTTCATATCTTACTCAATGCACATGATTCATAAGTGACATTTTAACCAGCTATGAAATAGCCTCTTTGCCCCATCTAACAATTTCTTATATTAAATATCTGACTTTTATTGTTACCCGGCCTTTCTGCTTGTATCTGCCCAATATTATCCTTGTGTTTTCAACCTTTGGATTTTTTTTTTTTTTCAACCTTTGGATTTAAAAAAAAAATTTTGTGGTACCAGGGCCTTACACAGGCTAGTCAAGTGCTCTACCATTGAGTTACATCCCCAGCCCTTTTCTATTTTTTCATTTTGAGGCAGGATGTTATATTGCCCAGGGTAGCCTTAAACTTGGAGTTTTTCTGCCCTAGTCTTCCAAAGTGCTGGAATTATAGGCATGTGGTATCACACCCAGCATGGGGGGGTTTCTAACTCTTTAATCACATTTATTATATTTAATAGATATTTATATTGATTTTATTTCTATCTTAATTTTCTTACCTTTTAAAAAATTCATTTCCTGAGACTTACTGTATTAAGGTCTTCCTTTTTTGGGGTGGGGCTTTTTTTGGGATTGAACCCAGGAATTCACACATGCCAGGCAAGTGCTGTACCACTGTTTGGTGTCTTGCTAAATTGGCCAAGTAGCTGGGATTAGAGGCATGTGTCATCATGCCTGGATGCTACCTTAAACTCATAGTCTGGAACTCCTATCTCTTCATACTGAAAAATAAATGAAGTACACATGCCTATAATCCCAGCACTCTGGGAGGCTGAGGCAAGAGAATCCCAAGTTCGAGCCTAACCTGGGAAATTTAGCAATTTAACAAGACCCTGTCTTAAAAAATGAAAAAGGCCCGGAGATGTAGCTCAGTGCAGAGGTGCTAAATTCAATCCTCAGTTCCAATAAAATAAACATTATTCATAATAATCCTCCTATTCCCACCCTAACTCAAGACCTTTAAGCTTGATTTTCTCTTCAGTCCTCTAGAAAACTTTAAAAGAAATTCACAGCTTTATGAGTTTTCACTTTGGTATACCTTGAAGTAAAGCACAGATTGTTTTCTACTTAACAACAGCTCTTATATCAGTGCTACCAAAATTTTAACTTACCACGAATTTACACAGTAATTTTTTTCAGAGGTATTTGCTGTTTTAAGAAAATACTAAGAACGTGCAGCTACAAAAAATCAAAATTATATATACATATATAAATTTTTTTTTTTTTGGTGCTGGGGATCGAACTCAGGACCTTGTGCTTGCAAGGCAAGCACTCTACCACTGAGCTAAATCCCCAGTCCTAAAATTGTATTTTTAGAACCATGAAAGTCTAACTGACTTTCAACTTTATTCTTGTTTTGTAGGACAATCAACAAAGACCTTTTAGACCCAGATTTGCACTGAATTTTTTTTGAAACATTAAAACAGTTTAATAATCTATTATGAGTTATAAAACTTTTGATGAACTGTATTATCATTTATGAGGCATTTATTCATTATTTATGTATACCTGAAAGAAATAGTGCATACTTGTGTTTTCTGTTCTCCATTTCAGAACAAGATTACCAAGATAGGGTCTCAGATATTTTTAAGTCAAAACTGGGTTAGAAACAAAATATAAAGAATTAAGTCTATACACAGCTGTGTAGCATAGGTGGTTTTAGCTCATGTTTTGGGTGTATGAAAGCGATTTAGCTCATCTCACAGGAAACAAAAGCAGATGTTGAACCATGAAAACACCAATCAATTATTTTTAGCATGCCTCTTAATTTTCCTATCCCCTGGTTTCTTGTCTTCTGTGCCTGATTCTTGAACAGGCAGCCATTTCAGGGGATGTCGGCGATAGATGGGCCATGGAGGAAGCGTCAGCTAGACCAGAAGAGAAAAAAAACACATCAATTATAGCTGTTAAAAGTTTAAAAGACCATTATGTATAATGTCTAGTTACCAAATGACTCCTGTGTTAAAGGTTAACAACACAACAACAAAAACTGATACTCCTATGAAAGTTCTGTGTCACTGCCAAGACAAGATACTGAAGGATGATGGGAACAAACCTTACTGTTTACACATAAAGCTTTAACCTGAAAGAAAGGTTTGAAAGAGGCAGTATGAGCATTATGAGAAATTCCTGCTAACTTTGACCTTACTGCCTACAGTAGATGCCAACGAAATAAACTAAATTTTCATACAGTTTACACCAACAGACACTATTTGACACTCTACTTATCTAACGTAGTGAGGAGAAACACTGACGGGAAAGTGGGGGTGGGGGGGGGAAGGACGAGGTCCAACCAAAGCAACCCAACTCAGAAAACCTATCCTGCCACTAACACCCCAACACCCACAGATTTCTTACCAAACAGGAAAAAGCAAATCCAGCCATAACTATATAGACAGTCCACCCGAACTGTTCAGCCACGTACCCATAGATAAATCCAACTATCTAGAAATAAACAAAGTATATTAAATAATCAAGATAGGTAGCAAAAAGAAAAAAATTAACAAAAAATCAATACTTACTGCGGAAAAAAGAATAATCCCCTGAAACATCTGTTCAGCCAGTTTCTGGCCCTTGTAATCCTAGGGGTGAAGGAGAACAAGACAGGTATTGGCCCCGCCACCAAGGGATACATCCCACAGAACTCATAGCCTTGCCACGGGCAACACAACTCCAGGCTACCCCAGGAGCCTGGGTAAAAATTCAAATTCTAGGTTTCTTGAGGAAGCCTGAGCACCCTAACGGAGCATGGGCAACAGGGTCCTTTCAGAGGAAGATACGAGGACCCAAAAGGCACAATTCTGTAAAGAGTGGACTGTAATTCTCCGGGTTGGAAACCACGCAGCACCGGATCGGCGCTCCGAGGGATTCGAGACTGCAAGGATGCCCGGACCGCACTCTCACCATCTGTGTGGGCAGCGAGCTCAGATGTTCCAGCATGATTAACGGAGGAGGCAAACAGCGGAGCGAGAGCAGCCAATACTGAAGGACCGCAGCGACCCAAGTCTGGCACCGTACGTTGCGGGGTGGGCCGGCTGAAGCCCTGCGTGCTATGCCCGCGGCCCCGGAAGCGGAAGTGTCGGACAGGCCAGGACAGCCTGTGGCTCCGCCTCGCGTCGTCGCTAAGCGACGTGTGCTTTCGAACTTGGCTGTAGCCTGGCGCACCGCCCGCGAGGGCTGAGGCGGTGGCCGGGCCAAGACATCGCGCATCCGCAGAGGGTTCGCCGTCAGCCCCGCTGAATTCCGGGAACTGCGGCCCCGGCCCAGCAAACTGCTCATCGCCGCATCTCAGAGGCTTCAGGGTTCCCGGCGCGCGGCACGTCTCCATGACGACGGCCTTTTCTCCGCTAGGACCCCAGAGGTGGGGCTGCCCCTTGGCGCCTGCTGGATGGTGCGCTCCAGCTGCGAGACCCGCGGGCGGGCTGGGGGTTGTGATACTGTGCTACCAAGCTGTGAAGAAGCTCGCGGGCCAGCGGGCAAGTGGGCTCGGCTCGGAGTGTAGCACACGCGGCCAGTCCGGCGTCGGGCTGGGCCCTGGGACCTGCGGCGCCAGCGCTGAGGTGGCGGGGCGGGCCGGGGCGCAGGCGGTGGCTGCGGTCCTCCCGGTGCAGGTGAGGGAAGCTACGGCCAGCGTCTGACGGAACGATTTACCGCACCGAGCTGTAACCCGGCCTTTTTGGGCCCGGAGGGATCCTCGGAGCGTTTCGCCACGTCCCTATTACTCCTAAATGTAAGCGGGCCCTACTGACTCAGAATCTCCCAGAGAAAGGTAATACTCTCGGAGACGGGACCCGGGTCCTTGGGTTCCTCTTACACCGCGTGGAGACAGCCCTCATCTCAGGGATCCCAAACTCTGCCCACCGACTTGTTTGCCCGCTTCACCGGTCCTCACGGACCCAGCCTGGGCCGTCCGGATGGAGACCAGCCAGGGGTTCCCCAGCCCCTGCAACTGGTGTATATTATCCCAAAAGTATGGGTCGTCCCCCGTTGGCGAGGCTAGGCGGGATGCCCACGTTCAGAGAGAAAACCTCTTGGGTGATCCTGCCCTTTGGGGTCAGCTGACTGGCCTCTGCCTTGCATTCAGAGTCAGCCACCGACGCTGGGATTCTTGGCACTCCGGGCAGGGAGGGGTGTGCCTGCCGCCACATTCACGCATGTAGCAGATTCTCTCTGCGCCTTGTTTGTGCCAGTCAGTGGACCAGGCTTTGGCCTTCTTAGAGCCCAGAAATAATTAAAAATTGGATTGACAAGGGCGGCGGGAGGAGGAGGCGGAGGAGATGTGGGAGCTTAGAGAGGTGCAGCTCAGCGTGGGACTTGGGAGGGCTCCCTGATCCTGAAAGGCAAGTAGGAACTAGCCATAAAAGGGTAGGAGAAAGTGACTGGATCTACTCAGTGGTTTTCCGCTCTTTAGTAAAATGCAGACCCCGTGACACTTTCCGGCCTCAGGGACCCAGTGCACACAGAGGGCAGATACAGGGAAGGCACTCCTTTCCCTTGCTTCATCTGTGTTTCTTGGTGTGTGAACAGACTTCCTGTTGTCTTTATAAAATAGACATATTCCTCAGGGCTGCTGTTCAAGTACACTTCATAGGATGCCAGTTGCTGTGGAGACCTGAACTATAAAGATACAGGGAAGAAAATTAATGGCCTGTCAGGTTGGGGGAGAATGTCCATTAGAATTCCATGTTTTTCCTTATGTTATAGTTTGTTTTCATGATTACCAAAGATTTCCTTCTCTTCTTGAGCGGAGAACTAGCCTTGCTCCTAGATTAGTAAAATCATTCAACAGATATCACCTGCCTGCTACCATGTGCCAGGCAGTTTTAGGTGGCAGGGATAGGTCAATAAACATTTTCATCAGGGTCCCTGTTTTCATAGAGCTTCCATTCTAGTCAGAGAAGGCAAAAATAAACAAATAAATGAGATAATTCTATAACTGAGGAGGAAGATTGTGGTAAACTTTCCTGTTGGCTTTGGCAGAAAGGAGGGGAAAATAAAAAGATGACTTTGGTTTCTGGTGACCTCCACAAGAGCAGTTTATTTGGTTTCTGGTGACCTCTACAAGAGCAGCCCAGACTGACCTTGAACTCCTGGTGATCCTCCTGCCTCAACCTCCCAAATGCTGGGATTACGGGTGTGCACCACCACACCTGACTCACAAGAGCAGTTTGAATGTAGGAACAGAAGTCTGGTTGGGGAAGGCTGGAGAGGAGAGGAGGTGGAGCTAGAGACACTGAATCCTTTCAAATTTTTGGAATGAAGAGGGATAGAGAAATGGGCCTGTGGGTCAGCAGGGGCAGTGTGGGAGGAGTAGTGTCTTTTTTTTCCTTAATTAATGAGAAGTCGCCAGAATATGTTTGAATATGCTGATGAGTGTGACGCACCACAGAGAGAAAAGTTGATGATGCTACACCAAGAAAACAATTATCAGCTAGTAGCCAGAGCACTAGGCCTTTCATGGAAGTAATCAACCCATAGTCACCGGAGGGAAAACAAGAAGCAGGCACTGATAGTGTACATATAAATGTTGGTAGCTAGCAAATAAAAAGAGAGAAACTGGTGTTTTTCCCTTGAAGTTTCTTTCATATTAATGAGTATGCCCACCTTTGATTTCTCATGTTTGTGTGTGTGTTGGGGTGTGGTTAAGAGGGTATTTATTTTTATAAGTATTTTGAGAATGGGAAGGTTTTATAATTTCTAAGCAAAAATTTTTTTTGTAGTGAACAATGCAAGATTGCTGATCAAATGGTGTACTTGTGTATTCTTACAAAACCATACTGCTATTACACATCCAGAGTGTACATGGATTTTGTTTTGAGGATTCCTTCTAAACAGATCAAGCAAGCTTTACTACCAGGAAAGGAAATACGGATCAGACATAATCTATGATAATTAGCATTTTGCGTGTGAGAGAGTTTCAGGAACTAGTGGTTTCTGCCATGCTAATCTACTTAAGTACATTAAATACTTGCTAGAGTTATGTTTTTCTGGTGTCCAGCTGACTGAAATAGCACAAATACATGTGTGTTGATCCATGTATAGTACTTTCTGTAAGAAACCATTACTGAAAGTCAATGGGCTAAAACACTGTTCCTTATAGCAATAATTAGTTGGGATTTATTAGAATGAGGGTGTGTATATGTTTGTGTGTGTGTGTATATGTCTAGTTGTAGTGGAAGCTGGGTCAAAGCTGGCAGATGTTAGGGCTTTTATCTGAGCAGCTCTGAATCTGCCAGCTTTATAGGTAAGGTTCAGCCCATAATGTGATAGAGACATGTAGCATAGGATATATAATGTGTATTCTTTAGAGAGGAAGTTCATTGGCACAGTGTGTACTTCATATACACTGCTCTAGAAAGAAATGTGTGTGTGTGTGTGTGTGTGTGTGTGTGTATTTTAGATTGTCTGAATTACTTTAACTCAGATTTTTTTTTTTTTTTTTTTTTGGTGCCAGGGATCAAACTCAGGCCCTTGTGCTTGCTAGGCAAGTACTCTAACCACTGAGCTAAATCCCCAGCCCCTTTAACTCAGATTTCTAATCTGGCCCATAATCCCCAGTTTTTAAACAGCTCAATATATTTTCTTCTTTTCAAAGGCCTTGAGAAATCAAGTGGCTGATACAGTTTACCTAGAATGAAATTACTTGAGAGTTACTTTGGGCCAAGCGTGGTGACATACACATGTAATGCCAGCACTTTAGAGGCTGAGGTAGGAAGATGGCTGTGAGTTTGAGGCCGGCCTGAGATACATAGTGATTTGAAGGCTAGCTTGAATTAAACAGTGAGACCCTGTCTCAATGCCCCAACCCCCAATAAAAACAAAAACAAACTTACTTTGATTCTTAGAAATATGTTTGGAAGTGCTTTGTAAAATAAATAGCCTATGTAGAAGTTAGGTAGTAGTATTGGTAAACATAAAGCTTAAAAAGGGCTGAAGTTCTCAAATATATAATTTTATTATCATGGTTGCATAAAATCTGTCTTTAAGGAAACATTTACCAGAGATTGCTATAAGAATTTAATTGCTTAATAAATTTAGTTACACTACAATCTTGTTCCCATTGAATTATTTGTTCTGAAAAAGTGAAGGTACCAGATGAACTAGAGAGGATTAGCCAGGGTAATGGGACAATATTGGACACCATTTTCTTAATAGATGGTAGTTAACCAACAGAGATAGAGCTTCAGAAGCTTTTTTTTCCCTTAGTAGATTTAAAATTTTTAAGAATAGCATTCTAAAATCTTCAGTTACAGAAAAAACTGAATCTATGTCCAATTTAATCTTGAAACATATAATATATGAGGCTAAGGCTATGTTATTTTCCAGGTTATGAGTTTCTGGCAGAATACCATATGTGCCTCTTTTTTCTACCTGAATAAAACTGTCTAGGCATTTTTTTTTTTTTTTTTTTTTTTTTGTGCTGGGGATCGAACTCAGGGTCTTGTTTTTACTAGGCAAGTGCTCTACCACTTGAGCCAAATCCCCAGCTCCCTGTCTAGGCATTTTGATGGCCATTGTCATGTACTTACTTTACTGATTTTGGGGGCTTTGTTTTGTTTTCTAGGGTTAATAACTAATATTTATATAAGGCAGAAGAAGAAGATGTCATTCCGTAAAGGTATGTTCTCTCTGTAAATTAAGTTGTTTTTATACCTAGTCAAAGGTAAAGAATGATAATGCATGTTTTTCCTGTTTCAGTAAACATTATCGTCCTGGTCCTGGCTGTTGTTCTCTTCTTACTGGTTTTGCATCATAACTTCCTTGGCCTGAGCAGTTTGCTAAGGAATGAGGTTTCAGGTATGGGAGTTTTTACTAATGCCTTGGAATCTGTTGAGCACCTGGAGTTCTTTGTGTCCCACATCCTAATTTACATCATTACATGTACCAGTTTTGGGGGGAAGGGGTAGTACTGGGGCTTGAACCCAGGGGCTTCACACTGAGCTATATCCCAGCCCTTTAAAATTTTTTTTATTTTGAGATTGCCCAGGCTGGGCTCAAACTTGCAATCCTCCTGCCTCATCCATGTTATATCATAAGCATATCATGATAACAGAAAATCTTCATGTATTATTTTCAAATGTGATATAGTTTACTTGTTTCCACAGAAAACTATCTTTTTATACAGTGACTTTCAGGCTTTTTCACATTGATTCCACAATAAGAAATGAATTACATACAGCACACACATATACATATGTATTCACTTACTGTCTATCCTCCATGATGCTAGGAATTTATATATTTTATTCATGGCTGTAACCCCAGTGTCTAGATACTGCCTGGCACATAACAGATACTCAGCATTCAATGATGAATAAATGAATCATTAAACAGTTGTCCCTCTGTAGGTGTGAGGATTGGTTCCAGACTTCCCATGGATCTCATATCTCTTTTTCTTGTCATTACTATCTAAACAATACAGTTTAATGACAAGAAAAACAAGGCTCTACATGTTTAGTACAGTGATTTTTTTCTAGTATTTCTGACCTGTGGTTGCTTGAATTCATGGATGTGGGACCCACAGATACAGAGGGCTGACTATATTGTACAAGGCAAGAAGGACCCTATGTGGAGGCACAGGCTAATAATTCCAGCTACTTGGGAGGCCAAGGCAAGTGGCTCATGAGTTTAAGACCAACCTTGACAATATAGTGAGACCATGTTTTAAAAAAAAAAAAAAAAAAAACCAAGCCTGGGTGTAGTGGCACACACCGGTGATCCCATTCCTGCACTCTGGGAGGCAGAGGCAGAGACAGGAAAATGGAAAATTCAAGTTTAGCTTGGGCATTTAACAACTTAGTGAGACCCTGTGTCAAGATATAAGATGAAAGGGTTGGGAATGTAGCTCAGTATGAAGGCCTTGCGTTAAATCTCTAGTATGGCCAAAAAAAAAGAATAGTATTTGCAGTTGCTAAGTGCCATGCACTGTTTTCTTTTCAATTTCATTCTCACATTCCAGTCCAGAAATTTGTATTCAAATTCTGACCATGAGGCTGGGAATGTAACTTTTCTTTTTAGGGGTGCTGGGGATTGAACCTAGGCCCTGTGCATTCTAAACACATACTGTACTTACCTAAAATTATGACTTGATTACATTTCAGATTTTGTTCTTAGGAGCTGTGGCAAGGGGAAATGATTGGGTAAAGACCATGTACCTGTTCAAAGCTCTTGATGAAAATTGCCACAATATATTCTAGAAAGGTTACTTTTCTACTAATAGTGTATCACAGACTGTTTATTTATTAAATACTTCTTCCACTTTTCCAAAAGCTAGGTTACATATAAGAAAAGGGTTTTGGGGCTGTGTGCTTCAAAGTTTAATGGGAGAGGATAAGGTAAATCACTACCATAATCCTCACCTTACCTCTCCCATGTCTTGGATTCTGATCAAAAACTCAAGGGATTGTGCTTGTTTTGTGTTACAGTGCCTTCCTTGTGTGTATTCCTTTCAGATTCAGGAATTCTGGGGCTTCAACCTATAGACTTTGTCCCAAATGCTCCCAGCCATGTAGTAGATGGAAAACAAGAGGAAATTCCTGTGGTCATTGCTGCATCTGAAGACAGGCTTGGGGGAGCCATTGCAGCCATAAACAGCATTCAGCAGAACACTCGCTCCAATGTGATTTTCTATATTGTTACGCTCAACAATACAGCAGACCATCTTCGGTGAGATCTGCTTGGCTATAAAATATCTACATTTGAGATTATACCACATAGAAGTTGCATATATGACATGTTTCTCCATGAATATATCATAAGCATGTCTCCATGACAGCAAAAATGATATAAAGATCTTATGCTGTGTACACAACTCCAGAGTTACTGATTTGGTAATAAGATTTTCTTAAGGAAGCAGTATGTTAACTTACAAATCACAAGTTCCTTGTCTTACAGACAGGTCTTAGTTCTAGTCTAGAGTGAGAAGGAACCTGGGCACAATGGCAAGGTAGTATGGTGAAATTGTGACCACATATCCTAGCTCAGGGTGTTTGGGGAAACCTCAGAGCCCATTTCCTCAGCTATAATTATGGGATGAAAATATTCAATTTAGGAAATGTTGTGTGAAGTACAGTAAATAAGAAAACATATATAACAGTACATAGTAGTTGCTTAGTAAATGGTACGTACTATTTTAACACATTCACAATGGGGCTATAATTTGTATGTCTTGCTGCCAGGTGGCTTGAACCACTGGAGGTACATGTGTGACTGTCCCATCAGGCAGCTTTTTATTAATTTTATTAGTAAAAAGACCAATAAAGGTGAAGTTTATTCCAAGAAAATGGCTAGACTAATAGATTCATGTTTGTCAAAGTTCTGTGCTCGTGGCTTTCTCTGATTCATATTTAGAACCCATCAAATATTTAAAAAACACTGCATTGAAATAGACTATAGCCATTAGGCATAGTGGCACGTGCTGTAATCCCAGCACTCCAGAGATTGAGGCAAAAGGATCATCTCAAGTTCAGGGCCAACATGGGGTACATAGTGAATTCAAGGCCAGTGAGATCCTGTCTCAAAAAACCAAAACAAACAAAAACCTTTATTTTAGGTCTACACAAAATGCTGATTTAGAATGGACTAGAAAAATTGTGTGTACTTCTCCAAGCAACACTAGCTTTTCTTGCACAGGGCCTCAAACTCTGGTGGATGCATTACTTACACTTATCATAGTTAACTGTCATTGTTAACAGCTTTTATTAAGATTGTACTTTGACTCACTTTTTCCATCAGTGTGTTTATTAGGAATGGTCCATGTGGTGACAGGATGTTCTCAGTTTGAGTTTTTCTAGCAGTTTTAGTGTTGGAAGATAATTACCATAGAATTTTGGTACATGGAGGGACTTCAGTGGGAATACTCTCCCTTCAGATGAGGAAACCTAGTCTCAGAGAGGTAAAGAAGCTTTTCCCTAGGATATCTTACATTAGTTAAATTATGCCCCAACTGGGAAAGCACAAAGGCTATGGCTTGAAAACATGAATATTTAAAACTGAACTGTGGTGCATTTTCTTCATTAGGTCATGGCTCAATAGTGGTTCCCTGAAAAACATCAGGTACCAAATTGTGAATTTTGACACTAAACTTTTGGAAGGGAAAGTAAAGGAGGATCCTGACCAGGGGGAGTCCATGAAACCAGTGAGTTCCATGCATCCTTGTTTATACTTGGGAGTATTAGGAAATGATCAGAATACCTGGCTGTGGGTACAGTGCAGATAGTTCCCTGGGGACAAAGCCTAGGTGATTCTAAGAATCCTTTGGATATTTTCCACAAGGGTCCTGAGAACATTATAGTGGCTTCTATATATATAAAAGCATAGACAACTCTATCTTACACTAATGCTTCTTTTCCAGTTAACCTTTGCAAGGTTCTATTTGCCAATTCTGGTTCCCAACGCAAAGAAGGCCATATACATGGATGATGATGTGATTGTGCAAGGTAATGAAGAATGTCACCATGAGTGTTCTCCATCTAGATTCCAGGCTAAGGTTGTCTTATTTATGGTCTCCTATAAAGCTTCCCATAGGGAGAATGGGGACGAACAGGTAATCTCAAAACACCCAGGAATGTTAATCTCAACACCTTATCCATTTCAGGTGATATTCTTGCGCTGTACCATACGCCACTGAAGCCAGGACATGCAGCTGCATTTTCAGAAGACTGTGATTCAGCATCTACTAAAGTTGTCATCCGTGGAGCAGGGAACCAGGTAAATTACTAATTAGACACCCCATTCCCTATAAAATAGTTTAATAGAATAGGTGGAAAAAAAAAAAAAAGGAATAGGTGGGAAATGGAGGGAAGTTTTTTTTGCTGCATCTTACATTCCCTGAATATTTCATCTCAAAACTCAAACCAGGCATGGTGGAACATGCCTGTAATCCTAGCACTCCAGAGGCTGAGGCAAGAGGATCAAAACTGGGCTGAACAGTGAATTCAAGGCCAGCCCCAATTACATAGAGACTTGTCTCAAAAAAACAAAACAAAAACTCAAGCTGCCTTTTCTATACATTCATTTGTAGCCCTAACCTAATTCACCTTAAACATCTGGTTTGGTAAGTCAAAATCTAGGCTCCATTTTAACTTGAAATCCCTAATGTCACTTTTATTTGCTACTCATCCCAAGTTTTAGTTTAAATTCTGCTCCCTTTTTCAGTACTGGCGCTTAAACTCAGGGTCTTCACACTGAGCTACATTTTCAGGCCTGTTTTTTGAAAGCGTCTCACTAGTTGCTCAAACTTGCTGATCCTCCTACCCCAGCCCAAGTGCTGGGATTATAGGCATGTACCATCACACCTGGCTCAACTAGATAATTTTTTACTATTTATCATCTTTTCTGTTTGAAGCTGCAGGCATGTTTGTCCCATGTTTTTTAGTACAATTACATCGGATATCTTGACTACAAAAAAGAAAGAATTCGTAAGCTTTCCATGAAAGCCAGCACCTGTTCCTTTAATCCTGGAGTTTTTGTTGCAAACCTGACAGAGTGGAAACGACAGAATATAACCAACCAGCTGGAAAAATGGATGAAACTCAATGCAGAGTAAGTATCTAACTGGCCCAGCTATGAAAACTTATTTCAATCCCAAGTCTTAACAGAAGTTTGTCATTACTGTCACTATCTATGTTTTCCAAGAGAGGGATTATACAGCAGAACACTGGCTGGCAGCATCACCACACCTCCTCTGCTTATTGTATTCTATCAACAGCACTCCACCATTGACCCTATGTGGAATGTCCGCCACCTTGGTAAGTAGAAATAACTGATGGCCTACCAGTGGTGTGGAACCTATGGCATGTGTGCCACAGTGGGCTCTTTGTTACCACTGAAAGCTTTAAAAGGTTCATCATCACCGGCCTAAGCACTTAGGGAATTAGTGTCTAAAAAACCATCTAGGATGGGATCTAGCTAGCCACTTTCCCCTCTCTTCCAGTTTGGTAGGAGATTGACTTTGTGTCTCTGATATACATAATCATTTGGCTCTTTCTCAATTGTAAGGATCCAGTGCTGGAAAACGATATTCACCTCAGTTTGTAAAGGCTGCCAAGTTACTCCATTGGAATGGACATTTTAAGCCATGGGGAAGAACTGCTTCATATACTGATGTTTGGGAAAAATGGTATATTCCAGATCCAACAGGCAAATTCAGCCTAATCCGAAGACATACGGAGATTTCGAACATAAAGTAAAACAGAATTTAACTATAAGTATTTCTCAGGAAATCCTGGAAGACAAGACAGCATGTGTGGGAAGTAAAACACTTGGTAGGCATCAATGCCTCTCTAGCGACTCAAGGGAAAAAGGATGTTTCATCGGGTAAAGATGACAATTTGTCCTGTCTGGCAGTCTGCTTTCCAGATAGACTATAAATATGTCTCCATCTGCCTCACCAAGCTACAGTGTGAACTGACCAGAACAATGGACATATGACTAGTATAGCTAGTTCAAAACTGCTGCTGGGTTTTAATTTTGTAAGCTGTGGTGTAATGTGTAAATAAAACCTGGTTTTTAGTAGATTTCTTTGGCTCCAGATAACTACTTCCATCCCCTCACTGTATTGAGTCAGTCTTTTTACAAAATGTAGACACTTTCTAAATTGTTTTATTGCTTTAATGTGTGCATGATACATATTCACAAAATTTACACAGCTTATGGAATATCGAAACTGGCACATTACATACATTTTAGCTATTTGCCTGAAAAGTCAAGAAATCCCTTATAAAGGATGAGGTTCTGTTACACATAATCTGTGCTGAAGTCATAAGCATCATCCTCTTTAATCTTTTCATCCAAGATACCAAAAGATCTTATAGATGGTGTACCTATATTGGAAAAATATAGGATTTATGCAAAAAAATAAGAGCAGTTCTATGGCAACCTGCTTTGTTAAGGCTTTGCCCCAGATTCACCTGCTATAGATTCCTCTGGCAGTGTCTCACTTGTCTCTTCTACAGGAGACGTGTCTGAGATTTCCTATGGGACAGAGAAATGATGCAATCAGTAATCCTTGCCTACTTATTAATCCAGTTATTCTTTAAATATACACATACAAGACTTGTAAAATTATGGCCAATGATATTAAGCCCTAAATACTTAAATTGCATCAGGTGTCTTTCAGTCAACTGCAAAATACTTCGTTTTCCCATTTAACCCCTCCCCATTTATTACACATTATAAAGCCAGAAAATGCACTTCAGCTTTAAATAACTCACAGAAAACACACTAACATCAACTTCACAATCAACACTTTCCTGGTCACTGACCATATCTTCTTTGTCTTTTCCTTCCTCTTGTTTCCTTTCTCTCCTCTGTTTTGCCAATTCAGGTATGTCCTTCTCCTCTACTATTCCATTTGTCAGACCCGAAGACCAGAAAAGTACGCTACTGGCTAAAGAAGGGCTCCTGATGGCTAGGAAAGGAACAAAGCCCATAAAACTGATTAGTCCTCTATCAGCATGTCAACAGAAGAAAACAGCAGTGATAAACAAGTCTCATTCACCTTGTATGTTGTGTGCATTGTTCTTTTCCAATTCTTCTAGATTAAAGCCCCTTTTCATGTCTGCCACGATATTGTCATTAAAATGTGGAGAAGGAGTCCAGGATGTAGGGGGTTGGCAATAGTAACCTAATGAAGCACTGGTATTAAATACAAGCTCTGTTAAAAACCAGTTCCTTTATTCTAGGTAGTGACCAACATGCCAACAGAAAGAAGCCTTACCCTGTCCACTCAGACCACAGCAGTTTGGCAGCACGTTCAACATTTGGACTTCCACCTTTTTGGTGCAGACCTCTTCTCTGAGCAAGATTAGTAAAAAATTCCAGAGAATTCTTATAGTCTGGGACAGTATATTTCAGAATTACCTTAAAGCAAAACATGAATTGTCATTCACCTGATAACAGATTTCTTTACAACCCTGAAAATCTAATTAGAAAGAAAACAATGGTAAGGATCTCATTACCTGTCTAGCATCAGCCTGGGACAGGATGGCACTTGCAGCCTCCAGTGGCTTTACTACCTCAATACTTGCTGGACTCCGCAGAGCAAGTGCAGCAGGGTTGTTAAGTGGTGACACAATGAAACTTGGACTATCTATGATTGTGATCTGTTTGTCCAAGGGAACAACCTGCATGCTCCTAAAGTAAGAGATGGGATTATTTGGGCACTGGTTTATTTGCAGGGCAAGACACAGAACATGAAGCTCAGGGTTGGATTGAACAAACTCAGCACAGTGAGTCAGATCCAGTTTATCATCATTTGCTTCATGGCTATCTAAAACCCTAACAGCATATCCACTCCTTTAAGTCAAAAACTATATGTGGCTGGGGATTTAGCTCAAGTGGTTAGAGTGCTTACCTAGCAAATGGAAGGCCCTGAGTTTGATCCCTGGCACCAAAAAAAGAAAAACTACATGTTATAGCTTTTACATCTATCTGAAAAAAGGGCTGTTTCTTCTACCATAAATAGTATCTCACCTGGAAAGCTTTTATTCGCTGCTCAGGATCAAGCTCAAGAAAAACATCACCTTTTCTGAGGCAGCTTTCCTTTTTCTCAATTTTTTTTTTGGAGCTGGGGAACTCAAGCCTTGTGCTTGCTAGGTAAATACTCTACCACTTGAGCTAAAGCCCCAGCTCCCATTTCTCTCGCCTTGTCTTTCAAACTAAATTGTGTACAGCTGTCCCCACTCCAATCAATTTTCCCCTAAGCCCCCTACCGGGTGCTTGACCCTTTTCCTTTCACTGACAGCTTAGAAGAAAAATAAATTGGCTTAAGATAATGAAAATATTTACTCATCTATAATAAAATCACCCAATTATAAAACAGTTCAATTTACCTTGTAAGCCCCATGGATATACCAACATTACATACATGTTCTTGTTTTAAGCTATTAATGATGCTGCTCTTCCCCACATTTGGGAAACCTACAAAAACAAAAAAGGGGGAAATTTAGATATAGAATATTTAATGTACTGGTAATTATAAAATTTTCACTGCCCAATTTTATGTCTGCCTGATGTTTAGAGCAAGATCAGAGTTGGATCTGAGTGTCTTCACGTCAACACTAAGACAAATCTTAGGTTCTTCATTTCTTGCCCAAGTGATGAATTATGTATGTATATATGTACTTACTTACTTGTGGTGCTAGGGATTGAACCCAGGGCCTCATACACGTCATGCTGTACCACTCAGCTAAACTCTCAGCCATCAAGGGCTTTTAGAATTCAACTTCCTGCAGTGCCCAGTCTAACAAGGAAATGAACTTGCAGCAATTTTTTTTCTTTTGACAGTCTCACTATGTAGCCCTGGCTGGCCTCAAATGCACTGCGATCCTTCTGCCTCAGCCTCCCGAGTGCTGAGATTACACGTGTACGCCACCACGTCCAGCTTTTAAGTTTTTAAATTGTATTTATGTGTAACGTGGTTAAGAAGACAAGAGCAAAGTTTTGCGCAAGCCTTTTTTTTTTTTTTTTGAGCAAGCCTTTTGTTTCCTGATAATCTTGTTCTTACTTAAGATGGAAAAATTCTTAGCTAAGTATCTTGACACTTAAGAGGTAGAATGCAATAAACTGAAACTCACCAATTACTCCAACCTGGATAGGTTTGCCATAAATCTCCTGAAAATCTCCAAGAAGTTTCCACAGGCCTTTTTTGCCAAAGCAGACTTTACTTTTGAATGAAACAGCTTTCTCTCTCACCTTCACAGTAAAATTTCAAATATATTAGTTTATTCTGTCAACACATAAAACCCATGAAATTTGGCACCAAAGCCCAGCTCTTAAAACCACTAGAACCTTATTTCCTTTCATCTCTGGATGAAATCAGAGTTGGATCTTGTTATTTTTCATTTTTTAAATCAAGTTCTTACATACTCATCATATTTCAACCATCCAAAATCTGAAGGAACCATACCTCCCACAACTAACATTAAAGGATACCTTGGTTATCCTCCCTTTATCCTTCAGATTTGTTGAGGCTTTGAATACCACTGTTGGCAATTCTTTTGTCAAATAATTTACCCAATTCTCCAAATTCTCCTTTGGTACCAAATCTGATAAAAATTAAGAACACAATACATGCTTTAATTTGGTCATTCTGTTGAAATGAGTTTATAAAATCTGTTAGAATTATAGATTTCATTTATTTGCTTTTTCCCAGTTTTCACAAAAGGATTTAAATAGAAAACGGGAGGACAAGCTTCTCACCACACCGCCCTTGTCTTAACAAAGCTGAATATCTACTTGTCCATATTTCAACTTCTGCTTTGCTCACCCTTTTTTTTTTTTTGCTCACCCTTTTAAGACTAAATCAACCTCTACAATTCTACAGCTATGTTTTCAGGGTTGATCTTCAGCCAACAGCCACTTGTTTTCTGACCCCCAGGAATGATTTTCGATCCTGTTCCTTTCTGCTTCACATGTCTGTGTTCTGGGTTTTCCTCTTCCTGTTGCTCAGACCCAATATGTAACTATTTCATTTAATATTCCGCCACATACACGCTAATTTATCCTATTCCTGCACTAATACTACTCTACATTGTGCAGAAAGTAGGGAGTACAATCTGGTGGTACACTCATCACTTCCATATGAAATATAATACACAGTAAGCTGGGTTACAGAACCTTATATTCTTAAACAGCAGTTAAGTACCGAATGGCAAAACAAAACAACAAAACCCCTAAAAAAACAGTTGAATCACTTCTAGGAACCACCACTTCCCACCTACCCCGCACTGTCTTTGGCAACCAGAGTGCTTATGTTCTGGCTTTGCTGAGATCAGAGTTGGAGCTTATCAATCTTCAAGTATAATCAGACTGATTCAGATGTTTCCCTCATACCTCACTAGAGAACAAAGATGACAAAGGCCATCCCTTCTGCTCACCTGATTTATTTAATACAAGTACCAGCTTTTTATGTCCACTCTGGACAATCATCTCTTCTACCTGAGGACACCTGCAACCAAGAGGATCTCTGGCATCCAATACCTCTAGCAAAATATCTGAGGCCTCAATCACCTGTCAAGGAAGAACAACTGTGAACACCATCTCTTATTCTGGGAATACCCTTAATGAATCCACTAGTATCATCTACCTAGCAATGAGGTGAGGTCAGAGTTGGATCTCATGTCTTCATGAGGGATGAAGAATACTGAAACACTCATCATTTCTCACCCAGGAAGGTAACACACAGCTTGCTCAGCAGTCTCTGATCAACACGGACTTCAAAAAGCACAACTGTCTAATAAATGCATAATTCACCCACAGTGAATTATGTTACTTAATAGGCCTATTTGGCCTTCCCAAGAGATGCTGAGAGGCACAGTAAGGTTTTACTTACAGGTAGAAAATGTGTGTTGTGGGGATAGTGCTAGGAAGCAACGACACCAAGAACATAATCATTCTACTCATTTTAACTAGTTTCCAGAATTTCCATCTTATAAGGATGCTGTAAGGTCAGGAGATGATTCTATTTTTAAATCTCATTACCATTTTTAGACACTGACCTAAATTAAGGTACCTTTTTAAGTTCCTGGCAATGTACTGTCTTTGGATTCTGTTTGCTCAGCTTGGCTCTCTTAGTTTTGCTTTGTCCAAATTCCTAGAGAATATAAAGGTAAAGGGGAAAAAAACAAAATTGACATATTAACAAGTGTAACCTATCTACATCTTCACATTTTTCCATAGCTGCTTAGGGGCAGAGTTGTTTTTTTTTCAACAGGAAAAAATCTGAACTCCGTTTTTTAAGAGGCTCTGGGGATTGATCCTAGCCCTTTGCACTGAGCTACATCCTCAGTTGTCTTTTCATTTGTCTAAGTTGCTCAGCCTGGGCTCAAACTTGTGATACTTCTGCCTCAGCCTCCTGGAGTACTGACATTACAGATATGTGCCACCATGCCCAACTTCCTCTCTCATCTTTAAAGAGATGAAATCCTACCTCCACAGATTCAACATTAGATGGCTCATCAGCAGGGTTAGTTTCAAGTTTTCTTTTCTTGTCTTGTTCCTTCTGCCTATCAAATTTCTGCTGCTGTTTTAATTCTTCAAGCTGCGTCCAATGAATAAGAGAAAGGAGTTAACCAGTGAGTGATGGATGCTCTTACCTTACTTAAAAAAAAAAAACCCACACCACACTACCTATCAAAGTTTCAGCTAACCTACCTGCTGTTTTCTTAGCTCAGCTTCCCGAAGAAGAGCCTCCTTAAAGGGAGCACTGTTTGGAATTCCTGGGTCTTTCCTAGCCTTCTTGTGGCCCCGTTTTTTGGCCTCCTTCCTCAATTTTCGACGGTGCTCTCGAACCTATTTAAAAAAAAAAACTACATCCCTTTAGATAAATACTTTTCTACGTAACAGAATTTATGTCAGAAATCAATCTGGCTGCAGCTTAGTTATACCTTTAAATTATGTTAGCCAAAGTTTATAGACTGTATTACTTCTCTACAACTGTACTCCTGATGCCCATGAGCTTATGCCTGTGGTCTACTCAATCCCTGAATTTTAACTGACCTCCAGTAGAAAAGAAAGAAGAGAGCAATCAGGTTAGCAATATATTTGGTATAGCTTTCCCAGAAAAAAGACTTACCTTCTTTTGGATTTTATACCGTTTATGGCAGGTCATGCGTTTACTCGCTTTCTTTAACTCTGTACGGAAAGAAAAGAATTGTCTATTACACCTGAAGATATGGAATGATGTGATGCACCCAATAAAAACGTGCCAAATTTCCTAGTTAATCTGATTTAAGAGATCTAGAATGCAGCCGGCTCTCCAAGCTTACTCTTCCCATACTGCACTTGCTAGGCTAGCGTTCTACCATTTGAACTAAATCTCCAACCCCACGTATTTCTTTTTCCACACTTAACTGACCCATACTCATTCTGGAAAGTGATTTCTTTCCCATTTTTAAGAAGCGTAAAACCGGGTTTAAAAAAAAAAAAACAGGCTCAGACGCTGTTTCCCCGTGAAAATGTGGGCTGATGTTCTCCATTTTGGCGGCAGGCCTTTTGTTCTGCACAATGTGTCCGCGGTTAAACGCATGGACTTAACACCCTTAGTTCCAGGTGGGAACCGGGCGTTGACCTACCCACAGTTGACTCCCCACATCACCGCAAACACCAAAGGACCGAAGAGGGACCACCAGAGACAGGGCCACTCCACGTCTGCCTCACAAACCCACTCACTTGGCCGCTTCATGCTGGCGATGGAAACGGCAGTCGCAGGACTGCTAACAGGAACAAGACGACTCTGCTAATGCCACGTGTGAACTGAGGGCCCCAGACGAGTATCACGTAGTCACGCCACTGCCGTAAAGCGCGTCGCCGTCCTCTCGCGTGCGCGCGCACGCAGTGTCGCGCAGGGTCGGGATCGCTTGGCGGCCGCGGGCTGGTTTTGCGGCGGCACTGGGAGGGGTGAGGGCGGTGAGGGCGGCGGTGCTGGAGCGACGGCAGCGGCCGCGGCCGGAGGAGCAATAGCAGCAGCCGTGGCGGCCACGGGGCGGGGCGCGGCGGTGGGTGATCGCGGCCCGGGCTGCAGGCGGCGGAGCGGCTGGGTAAGGCCGGTCCCGGGGCGGGCGGGGCCTTTCTCTCAGGGCCAGCTGCCAGGCCTTTGTGTGGGCCCGGGCGGGCGGGAGCCGCGGCGGAGGCCCCGCCCCGGCCGTAGGGACGCGCGAGTCGGGCCGGGCGCGGCGTGGGGCGGGGCGCAGCGGGCCTCGCGCGGGTCCAGAAGCCTCAGCAGCCTCGCCGCACCTGCTGGCCCGGACAAAGGCGCGCCCGGGCCCGGAAGCTCTCGCGCCCCTTTCCCGCTGGTCGCGGGACAGCTTTAAAGCTGTCAACGTTTCCCTTACTCCCCGTACCAGTGACAGGTCAGGAAAGTCCTCCTTTTCTTCCGCAACATGGGGCCGCTTCTTTCGGTTCTTGTTTCTTGACGATTCGACAGAAACTCTCCTAAGAAATTTCTTTTTTTCTGTATGATTTGTTCAAGCCGAGTATTTTTCAGTGGGACTTAATTCAGAGTAGAGATCTGCAATACCACAAAGAATTGGGGTTTTAAAAACTGGTTATAAAATGTTCTTTAGCTCTCAAAAAGTTTTCTTAACTCTGGAAGGGAAGCAGTTTTGTTATTATATGAAACTAATTTTGATTTAAAGGGGAAGAAAGTGGCAAAAACATAGAAGAAGTCCTGAGAAATAAGTGACAGATAGTAGAGTGTGGTAGAAATTCTTAATATGGTAGCCATATGTTGGAGTAAAATGTTACAACCCGGATTCAAAAATGATTTTAGTGCCCCTCCTTTAGTAGTACACTTTTCCCCAAATATGATCCTGAAGCAATTTGGACTTAATACAAACATTAAAGAGGATTATAATTTTTGCTTTGGTAATTGTTGGCCATTGGATCATATCTTGAATCTTAAGATCAAAAATGGAAGATTGGAAAGTATGTTTTTAAGATGTATTTAAGGTTAAAACGGTAGTAAATATGTGTATGGGTCGATGGAAGGGCCTTGACCACTTTCTTGGGATTTAAGAGTGTACCTCAAATACCTCAAATAATAATTCTTTACCAAAATTCGCAATGTAAGTAAATTATATATGTATATGATAAACTGCTATCAAGCCATTAAACATGAGGAAGAATGGTGACTTGGAAGAATTTTCTCTAAGTTAAAACATAGCCTGCATAATAGTGTTTATGATTTGTTCATGTTTATTTTTTAAAAGGAAGGTAGGTAACTAAGACATAAATATGACAAACTCTGAACCTCAACGATAAAGGATGGTTTTTCTCTGGAGAAAAGTAGGGAAAAGTAGAATTATTAGGTGTTCTTCTGTTTGTTTTGCCTTTGAGTCTTCTGTTTTCAAAGATTTTTATTTAAGCGTGTACTGTAGTACTAAACATCCTTGGAAACACAGGAGAATACCAAAACACATTGTGAAAATATACAATTTGGGTATATGAATCAGTATTCTCCCAGTTACACATTATTACATATTCTTTACTGCTCCCTCTAAATTATCGTTGGTTATCAGACTTTTGGACTTGTGATTTAAACCTGGAATTGAACTACAAAATCTGTTTTTTTCCTTTCTCCCCCCACTTCTATCCCCAGTACTGGTGATTGAACCCAGAACTACCACTAGACTACCACATCAGGCCTTTTTATTTTTTTGAGACAGGGTGTTAAGGTGCCCAGGCCAGGTTCAGATTTGCAGTCCACCTGCCACAGCCTCCCAGAGATGCCAGGCCATTTTTCCTCTTTGTGAAAAAAGAATTACCAAAGGGATGCCTTTTTACTTTTTATTTTTATTTTTTTGAGACAGGGTCTTGCTGTATAGTTCAGGCCTGCCTTGAACTCACTATGTAGCCCAGGCTGGCCTCAAACTCACAGGGATTCTCCTGCCTCAGCCTCCCAAGTGCTGGGATTACATGTGTGCTCCACCACACCCAGCCCAGGGATGCCTTTTGAAACTACACACGTGGACAGTTAAAGGTCCTACTTGAGTGCACTTTAGTACGTTTTTTAAAAATTGAGGATCCAACTAATATCCAGTACTGTTCTATATGACAAGGCTACAAAAAAGTGAAGACTGTTCTTGTGCACAGGGAGTGTATAGTCTTAGAGTTGTGCTTTGAAGTTTCAAAGTGATTTCTTGTATATAGTCTTTTTCCACTGTCACAGCAATCCAAAAGGGTATATGTACACTTTCTTGTTCTCAATTTAGATTTTTTTTTTTTTTTTTGGCACTGGGGATCGAACTCAGGGCCTTGTGCTTGCAAGGCAAGCACTCTAACCACTAAGCTAAATCCCCAGCTCTTGTTCTCAATTTAGAAATGAAAGAGATCCGAGAGGGTATAACAAAGTGGCATGAGAGAGGTGGAACATCTGGAGCTCCTAATCTGAATGTGTGTCCTGCTGCTTCTCTCACCTCAGCACATTACCTTTGTTACTAAACTTCCAAATTGCATATTAAAATGTATTCTTTGGATTCAGGATTTTTGATCGTTATCCTTATGTTGCATCTTTTTCTTGTCTTACTAAAGAAAAATTAATGCTTCCAGGAGTTGTGTCATCTACACTTGATCTTAACGAAAAGGCCAAGAAGCGATTGATACTGTGTCATCTAAACAACATATTTATAGTGGTAATTTACATTTCGACCTTTGATTTTCAGTGGATTACTTATAAAAATCATTTTGAACTGTCCAAATAGTCGATGGCTCTTTTTAGAAACCTTGCTAAGCTTATATGTGATGTCTTCCCAATACAAATAGGAAAGAAATGTTTTCTTTCTCTGAATTTTGGGAAGGGAAGGATTTTCCAGACACTGATCATATGAGCCATTCTTGGTTTGTTCCAGCCTTACTAATGCTTGGTGTCACATGTGAGCCTCACACATGTGTTCACTCTCCTTTTCAGCTCTGTGGTTGAACTCTGCTCTTATTGACTAGGAGGCATTTGGGCAGGCATGCTTCATTCCTGGAATTGACAGTCATTCCATGTGAGTAAAGGGGAACCTCAGTATGACAGCTTTAAGCATATGAAAGCATTTGGTTTTAAAATGGAGGAACAAGCCTGGTTGATGGCATATGCCTGTAATCCCAGCACTCCAGTGGCTGAGGCAGGAGAATATCCACAAGTTTGAGGCCAGCCTGAACAACGTGGCAAG
Source organism: Hystrix cristata (assembly GCA_004026905.1). Lineage (NCBI taxonomy): Eukaryota > Metazoa > Chordata > Mammalia > Rodentia > Hystricidae > Hystrix > Hystrix cristata. The sequence goes on from PVJO010000660.1 coordinate 48,248, forward strand.
ACTTTGTCACAAAAATAAATAAAATGGAAGAAATGTCAGGTACTCTTAGTGCCTGAGCCTCTGCAGCAGTTTGGTAGGTGCAAGAGAACTGATATACCTGTTTCCTGTAGTTTTCATTATCTTTCCTAGCATTTTTTTTTTTTTTGAAAGACATGGTCTCACTATGTAGTTGAGGCTGGCCCCAAACTCACGGTAATCCTCCTGCCTCAGCCTCCTGAGTGCTGTGATTACAGACCTTAGCAATTTTATTTCAATGTTTTCTGTCTGTACTCGTTTTTACTCCTTCTGACTCTCTTCCATTTCTCTGTTCTCTGCCTTCTCTTTCAGTTTTGAATATACTAACATTGAATCAGCACTTCTAAAGTCCTACCTTCTCTCACTGGCTTCAGTTGGCCTTCAGACATAATGAGGAGACTGGCTTTTCGAGGCGCTGGTTGTGCTCTGGTAAAGCTGGTAAATTACTGATTATCTACACCCTTTCCCTTTTCTGTCATTCCTTGTTTTTTCCTTTCCATCTTTCTTAAATTTTTACTATCCTCTCCATAAAGGGTCCCTCCTGTGTTCATCAAATTCACCTGTGTCCTTGTCATAGCTTGTTTGCAAAGAATTTGTCCTTAATTCCTTTAACTTGAATTTTAGCTAGTTAGCCGAACGAATACTGACAAAACTCGGTTGTCTTTATTTTAAGCTTTTGGAAGTCTTTAACCAACTTCAAACTAATATACTTATAGCAAATCAAAGCCTAAAGGAACATCATCATGGTAGATTGTTTTAAACACCATGTGGACTTTAGTTTGGAGGAAGACATATGAAACTGTTCTTGTTTCTTATTTGCTTACCAAGATATTTTGTGTAATTTGTTTTTGTTTTCTGTTTCCTAGAAATCCCCAACTTTTCTCCTAGCACTACTGGCAGCCAGTGTTCTACTGTTCCTATTCATTCTTAGTTTCCTGAAAATGAATGTTGATAACTGAAACAAATTCATTTTTTTTTTCTTTAGCTTTAGAAAAAGACTTCTGAAATTATTATATACTGTTTGGTATTGTTACTACGTTGTATAAACCTTGTAGAGCTTTTGAGTAATACCCTTTCTCTATAACTAGCAGATTCTTTCAATGGTTGTATTTCTTATAGTCAAATGCATGTATTTGTAAAACTATGCTAAGATTAGTTTCTTAGCAACCAGCCTAAAACTGCTACAAAACAAAACAAAAGCAGTATTTTTGTGTTTCTGAACACCCAAGCAGAACCTGAAAGTTCACCTATGAAGTATTCTCATAGATCATCTAGTCCAGTGGTGGTGAACATATGGCACACATGCCACGGCAGGCTTTTTGTATCATTGGACACTCTAAAAAAATTTCGCCATCACTGATCTAGTCAGACTTAAAGTTATGATTTCAAAATTTGCAGGTATGCAGCATAACTGAAAAGGAGGTAGTCTGGATTAACAGAAGTTTCAAAGCACCATTTTGATATTTCTGCCTACATGTGGCAAGTCATGATAAGTGTTTTATAGGGAGTATATCTTGTGGCTCCTGCTTTAATGAGTGTGAATCTAAAATGCTAGAATCTAAATGCACTATTCCTCTACTTTTTTTCATTACTTATTTACATTAGGCACTCTTTCCTGGTCTTTGCCATATGATGGCCCACTTGGAAAATGATCATAATTGTAAAGCACACAAGACAGCAAATGAAGCTGCTGACACCAAGTTACTATTTTGAAGTCTCTGTCTCTGGGGGTTGCCTGGTTGCCCCGGGGGCTTAGGGATCAATACCTCTAGGATACTGTTGTACCATTACACATGGCTTGGGAAACTTCAGTCCAGGGTAAATTTGGGGCCTAATGTGGTTGAGTCATTAAAGTTGGAAAGTAAAACAAAAAACTTACAGCCAGTTATATGCTTTTATACAGTTAAAATATCCACCTGAGTGAAAGAGAAAGTTTGGTGGCAGATGACCAATTGAGGGCTTGGTGGCAGAGTTGGAATTGAAACATAAGAACATGGCTAATTATTTCTTATAGAAGAAGTTGGATTCCATGGGTTCCAAGAGAAGAAGAGCTACCTCTCCTTCTAGCAGTGTCAGTGGGGACTTTGATGATGGACACCATTCTGTGCCCACACCAGGCCCAAGCAGGAAAAGGAGAAGACTGTCCAATCTTCCAACAGTAGATCCTGTGAGTCATGCAGTTTCTGACTGCTTTTCCCACTATTTCCATACCCTTCCTTAAGTGGTTGAAATACAGGGTTTTTTCACTTCTTTTTTCTTCTTTTCTCTTACGAAAAATACATATGTAGCTGAAAGTTTTATAGTAATAGTATAATATTATAAAACAATGAAGAGTATTGGTATTTCATAGCATGTGTTCACTTAACAAATAATTGCGTGCCTGTCATGTTATAAGGGCCGTTCTGGTGATTGGGATGGAGCTATGTGTAAGGCAGGCCCATTTTTCACATGGAGCTTAGATTCCAGGTTGGGAGAAGCAGAATATAAGAAGTGAACAAATAGTATTGTCAGCTATTTTTATTTTATTTTATTTTATTTTTTTTTTTTTTTTTGTGGTGCCGGGGATCGAACTCAGGGCCTTGTGCTTGCAAGGCAAACACTCTAATCACTGAGCTAAATCCCCGGCCCTAGCTACTTCTAATTAATAAGAAAAGTTTAGGTGATTTGGGCTGTTTTGGCCTGAGTCTTCTGGAAGATTCTGGATGAAAATATAACCAACCTGCAGAGGGGCTGGTCAGGAAAGGGTTGGTATATTGTGGTTACAGAAAAATAGGAGGTAGGAGACTGGTGAGCTCCACCTGCCAGAGTATGTAAGGCCTTGTAGGCAGTGTTAGGAGTTTAGATTTTATTTTCTGTGTAATGAAAATCCTTTTGTTGGATGATTTTAAGCAAGAGAATGATGTGAATGGATTTAATTCAAAAGAAAATATCACCAGTAGTATTCATTTGATGAAAGATATAAAAAACTGAATCCATTAGATTAGTTTGAAGGAGAGATACAGCATATTTCAAACTTGAATTCTCATCTGGCAATTTGGGGATTTGTCCTTATTCTTCTCTATTTTGCCTTTTTGTGAGTTAATATGAGTAGTCTGTAATCTATTTGCCTTTTAGTGAGTTTATTTTTAGAGTAGTCTGTAATCCTTATGCCTACTCTGGCTTTCTGTTTACTTTTTTGGTGATTTTTCTTCTCTTCCTGTGTGTAGATTGCTGTATGCCATGAACTCTACAACACCATCCGAGACTATAAGGATGAACAGGGCAGACTTCTTTGTGAACTCTTCATTAGAGCACCAAAGCGAAGGTGAGTTAGAAACACATCAGTACAGTAGGAGCATTTGGTCCAGCGTCCCTGTGTAAAATGTTTGGTAGTTTAGTTTTTCTTTGGAAGAAATGACTTCAATTATACTGGGTTCCTACTTTAGTCTTAGTTGTGAAGGTAAAGTAAAGCTTTTTTGAAAAAATTTTAATACTTCTAAAAGATACAGTAAAAAAAAAAAAGTAAGGTTTAGTCTTAACCATTTTCAAGTATACAGTTCAGTAAGTTAGGTGTATTAACATTGTTGTGCAACAGCCTCCAAAACTTTTTCATGTTACAAAACAAACTCTGTTAAACATTAAACAATTCCCCATTTTCCCCTTCTTCCAGTCCCTGGCAAGTACCATTCTGTTTTCTGTCTGTGAATTTGACTACTTTTGATACCTCATATAAATAGAACTACTATATTTGCCTTTTTGTAACTGGCTGTCTTAATTACTTTCTTGTTGCTTACACATAATATCCAACACCCACAATTTAAAGGAGGAAAGATTAATTTTGGCTCATAGTTTGTACAGGTTTAAGTCCATAGTTGGCTGGGTCCAAGGCAGGGCACCCTGGCAGACGAGAAAGAGCTTCTGGCAAGGCAGCCTGGCAGAGGAGAAAGAGCTCCTGGCATGGCAGGCAGGAAGTACAGAGAGATCAAAGGGGGAGGAGGGAGATAGACCCTTCCAGGCCACACCCCCAGTGACCCACGTCCTCCAAATAGGCTTTACCTCCCAAATCATATTTAGCTATAAACTCATCTGTGGACTAATTCATTGTTAAGTATCATAACCCCATGACCCAGTTACCTCCCAAAAGTCCGACCTATGGGCATATGAGACTTTGAGGGGGCACATCCAGATAGATAAAAACCTGACTCATTTCACTGAACATACTACCCTCAAGATTATTCATCTATATTGTAGCATATGAGAGAATTTTCTTCCATTATATATATATATGTATCTCCATCCCATTTTGTCTATCTATTCATCTATCAGTAGATTTGAGTGTTTCCTCCACTTTGTGGCTTTTGTAAATAATGCTGAAGTGAACATAGGTGTGCAAATACATCTTTAAAATCCTGTTTTCATCTCTTTTGAATAAATACCCAGAAATGGGATTGCTGGATCATTTTTTTCTTTCTTTTTTTTTGGTGCTGGGGATTGAATTCTGGGCCTTGCATTTGCTAGGCAAACACTCTGACACTTAAGCTAAATCCCCAACTCTCTCCTTCTAGTTTTTTTTTTATTACATTCCATATTGTGATAAATAGCAGTGATACTGTTTTATATTCCCACCAACAGTGCAACAAGCTTTCTAATTTCTTCACATCCTTGCCAGTAATGAATGGTCTAACAGTATATTTCTCAGAATCTGTGCCTGCTGTCAGGCTTAGTGGTGCATGCCTATAATCCCAGCACTCGAAAGGCTGAGGCAGGAGGTTCACCACGAGTTTGAGGCTGGCCTGCACTACATAGCAAAATGCCGTCTCAAAAAAAAAAAAAGAAAGAAAGAAAATCTGTCCCTGCTGTCCCTCTGTCCTCCCTCCCTCCCTCCCTCCCCCTTTCCTTCCTGTTTTCTACAGTAGCTCTTCTAATGGGTAGGAGGTAGTTTCTATTAGCATTTCAGTAATTATTAATGATTTTGAGCCATTTGTACATAATTTTGGGGGAAATGTCCAAGTCCTTCCCCATTTTTGAATTTTTTTGTTTGTGTGCTTTTTACTCTTAGGAGTTTTCTATATAGTCTGGATTTGATCTCTTTCCAGATACATATTTTGGAAATACTTTCTTACACTCTGTATGTTGCCTGTTCACTTTGTTAAAATGGCCTTTTGATGCCCAAAGATTTTCATTTTTATGAAGTCCAATTTGCTTTTAGTGTCATATTTAAGAAATCAGTGCCAAATCTAGTGTCATGAAACTTTTGCTATTTTACAGTATTTTACAGCTTTAGCTCTTAATATTTAGAACTTTAGTCCATTTTGAGCCCATTTTGAATTAACCATTTTTTTTCCCCTGATACTTAGGATTGAACCCAGGTCTTTCACACTGAGCTACATCCCCAGACTTTATTATTTTTTATCTCGAGATGGGTTTTGTTAAATTCTCAGACTAGGCTTGAATTTGCATTCCTCCTGCCTCAACTTCCCAGTGTACCAAGGCAGCAGGCATGATCCACCATGTGCAGACTGAGTTAACTTTTATGTTTTGTGTAAAGTAAGGGTCTAGCTTTCTTTATGTGTGGATATTCAGCTTTCCCAGACCATTTATTGAAAGACTACCCTTTCTTCATTGAAAGGTCTTGGTACCCTTGTCAAAAATCATTTGAAGCTGGCTGTGCTAGTATATTCCTGTAATCCCAGCACTCTAGGAGGCGGAGGCAAGAGGATCACAAGTTCCAGCCCAGTTTGGGCAGTTTAGCAACTTAGCAAGATCCTGTCTCAAAAGCAAAAAAAGTTACTTGACCACATACCCAAGGGTTTATTTTTAGAATCTATTCTATTCCACTAATTTATGTCTGTTACACACTATTTTGCTATAGCTTTGTACAGTCACGAATCATGTAACATTTCAGTAACTGATAGACTGCATATGTACTGGTATTCCCATAATGTCTTATTGCTTAGTGACATTCTAGCCATCTTAGTTTGTGTAAGTTGATTCTATGATGTTCTTGTAACAAAATTAACTTACAACATATTTCTCAGAACTTATTCCTGTTATTAAGTGATGCTTGGCTGTAGTAAGTTTTGAAACTAGAAGTATGAGTTCTCTAGCTTTGTTGGTACTTTTCAAGATTGTCTTGTTTTTTGTTTCATTCTGAGACAAGGTCTTGCTGTGTAGCCTAAGCTGGCCTTGAACTCACTGTGTAGCCTGGAATGGACTCTAGCTTACTGTGTAACCCACGCTGACCTCAAACTTGGAACCCTCATGCTTGAGTCTAGGGCTTAGATTCAGGCCTGTACCACCATGCCTCGCTCATGTCAGTTTTGATGCCTTTTGAAATCCTGTGTGAATTTTAGCATGTATTTTTCTGTTTTTGCAAAAATGCTATAGGAATTTCGATAAGGATTGCATCAACTATTGTAATATTTGGGGTTGCATTTGAAAACTGTTGTCTTCCAGTCCATGAACATTTTATATCATTCCTTTTCTTCTGTTCTTTTTAATTTCTTTCAGCAGTGTTGTGTAGTTCTCAGTATACAGTGCTTTCACTTTGGTTATTTTTTTGCCCTAAGAATTTTTTCTCATTGATTTTATTGTAAAAGAATTGTTTTCTTAATATCTTTTTGGATTGTTCACTGTTACGAATGTGTAGAAATGCAACTGATTTTTGCATATGTTGATTTTGTATCCAGCAATTTTGATGAATTCATTTATTTCAAGCATTTTTTTTTTTAGGGATAGTGTGTGTGTGTGTGTGTGTGTGTGTGTGTATGTGTGTAGTCTTTAGGATTTTTCTAAGGAAAAAGATCATCTCTAAACAGATTTATTTCTTCCTTTCCAATTGGATTCCTCATTTCTTTTTGTTCTAATTGCTCTAGCTAGAATTTCCGGTGCTATGCTGAATAGGAGTGGTAGTGGGCATTGTTGTCTTGTTACTGATTTTGGAAGAAAAGCTTTAAGTCTTTCATCATAGACTACATTTGCTATGGGGTTTTAGCGTATGAGTTTTATTATGTTGAGATAGTTTCTTTTATTCCTAATTTACTGAAGCATATTTATTATGAAAGTATGTTTAGTTTTGTCAGAAGCTTTTTTGAGTTATTTGAGAAGATCATGTGGTTGTGTTATTTTTCTTCATTCTGTTAATTTGATGTATCACATTAATCAGTGTGTTGTTTTGTTTTTGTGGTACTGAATATTGAGAAAAGGGCCTTTGCATTGAGTTATGTCCCCAATTCACCCTGCCTTTCCTTTTATTTTTAAATTTTGAGGAATGATTACACCGTGTTGCACAGGCTGGGCTCAAACTTGCAGTCCTCCTTCCTAAGCCATTCATGGCTCAATTTGTGTTTTGTTTTGTTTTCAGTTTGTGCATGTTGAACCATCTTTACATCCCAAGAATAAATTGCACTTGACTTGGTTATGATGTGTAATCCTTTCAATATGCTAGTCATTTCAATTTGGTAAAATATATTTAGGGACTCTTTGTATCAGTGCTCATAAGGGATATCTATCTGTTTTCTTATAGTATCTTTGTCTGGTGTTAGAACAATGCTAGCTCCATAGAATGAGTTAAGAAGTGATCCCTCCTCTTCACTTTTTGGAAAGTTTGGAAAGGATTGATGTTAGTTCTTTAAATGTTTGATAGAATTCACGCATATGGGTTGGGGATTTAGCTCAGTGATAGAGTTAAAATATTTTTTAAAGCATTTCTAGAGTAGCCATTAAGATAGCAATGAATTTCTCTCAGTAACAGTTAACAGAAGTCAGTTTTTTAAAATGTGAAGGGGCATCTTGCACACAACTTCCTGTGATAGCTGTGTTTCATTTTTCCTGTCTCGCTGTCAAAATATTATCACTATTCCCTTCAAATCCTGCCAGTTAAAGTTACTTATCCTGGCCAGGCATGGTGGTACATGCTTATAGTCCCAGCACTCAGGAGGGTGAGTCAGGAGGATCACTGAGTTCAAGGCCAGTTTGAACTACATACTGAGTTGAAGGGCAGCCTAGACTACATAGCAAGATCCTGTCTCAAAAAAACCAAGAAAAAAAAGTTACCTATTATGAAAGCACACGTGCTGAGCAGAATAATAAACCCAAGAACATCCATGTTTTTATCTATTAAACCTGTGACCATGTTATATGGAACAGGAAAATTAAATTGGATAAATAGCTGACCTTTGGAGAGATTATCATGGATTATCCAGTTGGGCCCCAGATTATCCCCTTACCAGTATAATTAGTGTTCTTTAAATGGGGAGGAGAGAGACAGAGTCAGGTAAATGAAGTTGCTATAATGCTCGCTTTGAAGTTGGAATGGCACTGACTACAAATCAAGGAATGCAGGCAGTGTTTAGAAGCTGGAAAAGGCAGGGAAGCAGATTCTTGCTAGAACCTCTAAAAATAATGCAGTCCTGCCAATAACTTAGTTTTAATCCATTAAGAACTATTTTGAACTTCCAACTGCCAGAACTAAAATAATAAATGTTTAACCCTAAAGTTTGTTGTTAACTTGTTATAGCAGCTATGGGAAACTAATATAGTGAGTAAAAAAAGATTTATGAAATTGATTTGTGATTGTTTATGCTACAGCAGCTAGCCAGCAACCTCTAGGATGAGCTGAAGATGTATTTCTCACCTCAAATAGTTGAGCCACTGAGGATGTGGCATTATATTCCTGAATTAGGAGGGCCCTGTAATTTAGTCATGGTGAAAAAGGAGGAGCCTTTTTTTAGAATAAAGTAACTGTCTCCAGGCTTGAATTGCTTTATCACTAGTACTCTTAAAAGCTGAGGTTTAATTAGCATAAGACAGTAAAAGTTCATGCTTTTTACCTCATACTAGTTACAGTACCATATCCAGTCTATATGTTGGTTAAACTTGACATACTATCACAGTTTTCTGATGAGAATTCACACAAGTTCTCAGAATTTCTAAAAGATAACCAGTGTTCAGACTCAGGTCTTTTTATGAAGCCTGTGTTTCCAACCATTATAGGGAAACATCAAACTGGAGTACGAGAAACACCTCATATGAAAGGTATGCCCTTCTGCTGCTTCCTTTCCACCAGCAGGCTTAGTGCTGCAGGGCAAAGGATACAGGCTTTGGGTGCTGGAGTACTTTCATCTTGCAGCCTTGAAGGTGTAAGCCTTGTACCAAGGCATCACTCCCCCTCTGTGGAAGATGCTTTCTCAACTCTTTATGAGAAGCAGTATTGTTCAGAGCTACACATTTTGCAAATCTCTTCTTGAGACCTTGCTTTGGTAAATTTATTAGGCTGCTTGTAATAAGACATTCATATTAACAATGGCTGAAAGAAGAGAGAAATTTCTTCCTCTAATTTAAAAGTTCTGTGAAGTCCTCAGGGCCCAAGTACTGTCTCTTTTGGGGTGGGGGGTCGGAATGCTGGGGATCGAACTCAGGGCCTAGCTCTACCACTGAGCTAAATCCCCAGCCTGTCTCTTTTTCTGTTGTCCTTGTGGTGTCATCTTTGCCTTCATGGTCTGAGGTGATTCATCACCACTACTTTCCAGCCAGTAGGAAAAAGAAGGCATGTGAAGAACATGACCTGGATTTGCTACTCTCCGGCTCTGTTATTGACCAGACCATAGTTAGCTATAGTGAGAATGAGAATATGGCTTTCAGTAGCCAGTATAGCAGTTTAGAATACTGTCATCCTGGAGGAAGGGAGAGTGTTTTTGAGTAGACTCTGCACATCAGGGCTGGTATTTTTCACTCTTCTGGCTTAAACTACAATGTGCTTAACAGCTGTTTTGCAGCCATATTGTGTCAGGGTGCCTTCACCTATTGGGAAAAGAGAAAGGCCATTACAAAAGAACGTATAGTATACAATTTTATGTTGTTTTGTTTGTATATACATGGACATAGAAATCTAGAAGAAAGTTCATAAAAATACTAATAGTATTGTTAACTCTAGATCATAGCGACAGTTTTCTCTTTTTTGTTTTTCTGTATGCTTAAATGGGAAAAATCAGTAGAAGGGTTACATTTTGAAAGCAGAGGGACTCTGTTTTGATCATATTCTATTTCAGGATCTTGATCTTCCTTTCGTCACCTTGTAGTAAAATCTGCCCAGCATAGTCTCATTGGGTTCTCAAGATGAAAAGGGCTATCTTGGGTATCAAATTAGCAAAGCTTTAATGCTCACTTTGATAAAGTCCCTTGGTGCCACAATATTAGCCCAAAGTGGTCCTTTGTTGTTACCCACTGAGACCCTTATGTTCCTATGCTTTCTTTGAATAGCAAGTGGAATATTCTTTTTATTCCCTCACTTAATGTTATAATTCACTTAAACCATAAATAGTTGATACAGATTTCTAAAAATTAAATTCATCTTCCTTTCCTGAAGAATTCAGTTCAGCAGCCACTAGGTGAGGCTGAGCAAGGCAGGCATGTGCAGGGAAGGCAAGCGGTGGAGGGGCAGAGCAAGGAAGGATCCCTGGAAGTGGGGGGAGGGGTAGGCTGTAGCAGTGTTGCATCATAGAATGTCAGACTCTGAGCATGGTAAAGGAGGATGGTCATGTAGAAGGAATTCATGGTACAGGGTTTTGGGCCTAGGTGGAGGAAGAAAGAAGATGTCTGTGTTTGGAGAGGGGTGGTAGCAGTTGGTCTGTCATAGAATGTCAGAACCTGAGTGGGTCGTTAGGAGGGCATCCACACAGAGTATGGTCTCATACAGAAGAGAAGAAGATCAGGACCTGAATGGGGTGAGAAGAGCAGTGTCGGCTGGAGACAGGATAGCAGCAAGAGGAAACCGATGACATATAAGAGACGAATCACATATGTAAATACGTTATGGATAATGGAAGTCAGGCTTCTCATCACCTGATAAGGGATATGCACATAGGGGAACAAAACTGGATTGAGCCCTGTGTTTGGAATGAATACTGTGTTGGATTCACACTTGTGTCAATTCATGGCTTCCAGTACATTATATACATAAATATAGATGTAAATAAGCTTATGTGTATTCCCTAGTTCTGTCCATTGAGACAGCTTGGGAGCAGCAACACCAAAGTAGATATGAGCACACCTAGCACTCAGATCTTGGTTTTTAAATGTCATCTGCCATTATAAAAGGAACCAGAGTACCTTTAACTGATATCCAGGTTGTGGGGCTAGATTAATACAAAATGAGCATGGGATGTTTTATGATTCCAGAAAGTAATCAGGTGCTCAGAGGATGATGGGAAGATGTCAGAAGGACATAGAAAGTAGAAATTTTTTTTAAAAAAAATAGAAAAAAAGACACTGTCTTGAAAAAACTCCTACTGGCCAAACTTACAGCAGTTTGAGCATCAAAATAATTATCAAATGGGTTTTTAACCTACCTAGTAAAATAGGAACCCAGGAGTCCATATTGATATAAATTAGTTCTTGAAAATATGGTGAGAAATGGGCTTCCTGAAGGTGCTTTGACATAAAATACAAAGCAAGTAAGAGTAATTGGTCGGTAGAGAAGCCTGGCAAACAAACCGTAATTTAGTGATTAATGGTAACCTCATTAACCAGATGCGGTGGTGCACACCTGTAATCCAAACACTACAGGAAGCTGAAGCAGGAGGATCACAAATTGGAGCCCATCCTGTCAATTTAGCAAGACCCTGTATCAGAATTTTTTTTTTTTTTTTTTTTTTTTTTTTTTTTTTTTTTTTTTTTTTTTTTTGGTGCTGGAGATCGAACTCAGGGCCTTGTGCTTGCTAGGCAAGCACTCTAACCACTCAGCTAAATCCCCAGCCCCTGTATCAGAAATTTTTAAAAGGGGAGGGAATGAGGTTGTAGCTGAGCGTGAAGGCCCTGGGTTCAATCCCAGTACCAGGAGGAAAAAAAAAAGTTTGTCTAATAATGGAACAAGACAAAATCATGTGCCACCTCATGGGGTACAATGAGATAATGCAGCAAATGCAGCGTCATCCCTCGTATGTTCCTGCCAAAGAAGCATAACATGAATTGAATCATCACGAAAGCAGAAAAACTCAAATTGAGAGAGACTACAAAATTACTGGTCTGTAATCTTAAAAAGTATGAAGATCATGAAAATCAAGGTTGACCAAAGTATTGTTTCAGAGTAAAAGGAATGAAAAAATACAAGTAAATGCAGCATGTGGTTCTGAACTCGATTGTTTTGTTGTGATGGACAAGTTTGGAACAGCTGGCCAATTAGGAATAGGTCCTGGGGATTAGATGGTAGTACCATATCAAAGTTTATTTCTTGAGTTTGATTGTTGAATTTTGACCTTTCTTTTGTAGGAAATACACTAAAACATGAGGGGTGACAGGCTATCCTATCAGAGCTTACTCAAGTGGTTTAGAAAAACTGTTCTTTGTGCTCCTCTTTCTCATTTTGTGTCAGAATAAAAATTTTTAAAAAATTTTTTTAATATACATACTAAAAGAATGACTGATGCATGTGTGCAAATGTCTTGAGAGACATTGAAGTTTTAATGACCATAACATTCTTTGTATGTAATAATTTATCTCACACATCTAGAAGGGAAACTAAATACCCTGTGGGAGAATTGAAATAGTCACTCAGATCATTCTTCAGAAGATTTGTTTTGTGGAACTCTGAAAAAAAACAGAAATAGTAATAAACATCCATGAACACAAAACCTGAGAAATTGTCTTGGAAATTGAAAAAATTATCATTATAATAGTGTTTGAAGTTCTTTTTGTCCCTTATTATTCCTCTTCTCCAAGATATAATCATTCTACTGAATTTTGTGCTGATGTCATTCCTGTACTTTTTATTTTTTTAAAAATACTTTGGTCCGGTTTAGATGTGTAGTACCTAAACTTTTCATCTTTGGTAAGCTCCATAAGCAAAAGGCCTCATTTTCTCCTTTGTAACCTTGGTAAATGATATCACAGTAGTGTGAGTAATAGGCATTTGATAGTACTTGACTTGGTAAGAAAATGTTGTATGATCACTAACTGGAGAAAGATTCAGTAAATTTGTAGAGCTGTGAAACATGCATCTGTATTGAGCCACTTTGGAACACCATGAAAGGTGTTTTGTCTTCTTATATAAAAGATATCATTGACAAGGCTTTAGGGCTGGCACCTTATTCCTTAGATATTTAGCATATAAAAGCCCATCACAGCTTTTAATTTTTAGATTTAATTTTTAGGTTTGTAGGGCATTAATATGTGTTCTAAATGGGAATACATCTGTATCTTGCTTTCGTTATTCTCTTCAATAATGAGAGTGAGTCTTACAGCGAATTGTAACTTAGTTTGTCACTTGGAATGTTGAGTATTACCACAGAGTTTTGAAATGTAACTTTTTATATAGCTTGGATTAGTATCATTAAAAATATTTTAATTATAACAGAAATCAACCTGACTATTATGAAGTGGTTTCTCAGCCCATTGACTTGATGAAAATCCAACAAAAACTAAAAATGGAAGAGTATGATGATGTTAATCTGCTGACAGCTGACTTCCAGCTGCTTTTCAACAATGCAAAGGCCTATTATAAGGTAAGAAAACATCAAATTTGGAAGGTATCTGGTTTAATAATTGTTCAGCTTTTTAATATTTATCAACTTGGCAGGTGAGTAGTGCTTTTTGTTTGATTTGAATTGACATTTCTCGTAAAAGTAAAGAAGCAATATTCATATGATCGTGAGCTATTTTTATTTTTTCTTTAAAGTGCCTGCACAGATCTTTTGCCAATTTTTTTCTTGGGTTTTCATTTTCATACTTATTTCTGAAAATTTTTAAATATTTTAAATGTTAATTCTTTCTCAGTCATGTATGCTTTATCTTTGTGTGTGTGTGTGTGTGTGTGTGTGTGTGTGCGCGCGCGCACGCGCACGCGCGCGTGCCTGTGTGTCTGTCTCTGTCTCTCTGTCTCTTGTGGGGGTGGAAATTTTTAATATAATCAGATTTATCTTCCTTTTATTTTGTGGTTTATTCTTTTGCATCTGGTTTTAGAAATTCTTGCCCAAAGATTGTAAAATTAATTCCTTTATATTTTTGTAGTTTTTTTCATGTATAAACATATAATGCAGCTGCTATTGATTTCTGTGTCTTTTATGAGATAGAGATCTATTTTTTTTCCATAGCTATAGCCAGCACCATCCTCTCTGCTTTTGTCCATAGTGTCAGTACTATATCTTCCTTTGCATGTATTCATGGGTCTATTTCTGTCCTTTATTCTGTTTCATAGGCCAGTTTATTTCTGGGCCATTCTGTTCCTTCTTTAATTACTGTAATTCTTTTATAATTGTTTGATAAGGAAAGCATTTTAAACAATACCCGACGCTTTGTTTTTCCTTACACATTCTATAATTAATGTGTTAAATCAGCAAGCACAAAAAAATTGTTGACATTTTTGTTAAAATTGGATTGACTCTTTTGATCCTATTGCGGATAACTGTATAATTATTACTATTATTATGATCGTCATCATTATTATTATTTGGTTTTTTGAGACAGTGCCTCACTACCTAGTTCAGGCTGGCGTTGAATTTACTATATAGCCCAGGCTGGCCTCAAACTTGTGGCAGTTCTTCTGCCTCAGCTCCTGAGTTCTGAGATTGCTGGTGTGTGCCACCACACTGAGCTAACTGACATAGTTACGATGTTAACTACTCCGGTTTATGAATTTAGCCCTGATGGTTTGGGTTTTTTTTTTTTCTTTGTCTTTTTAAATGTATTTTTTGCAAATGTTAGATTTCTTCATGTCCCTGCCCCCAACCCCCTGCCCTTGGCAACTGGGAATTGAATGCAGGACTTTTGCACTGCACAACATCCTAGCCATTTTTTCTCTTAAAAATTTTGAGACAAGCACCACGTTGCCCAGGCTGGGCTCAAACATGCGATCCTCCTGCCTTGGCCTCCCAAAAAGCTTGGGGTTACAGGTATGCGTAGCCATGTCTAGCTTAGATTTATTTTTAAGACTATGTGTATAATTTTGAAGGAGATATAATTCATGCATCCTCTTAAAATGTAGAATTGGGAGTTTTTAGTTATTTAAATGTTGTATAATCATTACCACTAGCTAGCTAACTCCAGCATGTTTTCATTACCCCCAAAGGAAAACCTTTTATACTTTTCAGCAGGCACTCTTCATTCCCCCTTCCCCCAGCTTCTGCAACTACTTTCTGTGCACATTTGCCTGTCTATCTTCTTTTATGAGCGCAGTCTCTTCAAGGATCATTCATGTTGTAACATGTATCAGTACTTCATTCCTTTTTATGGCAGAATAACATTTCATTGTATGACACGTTTTGTTTATCCATTTCCTAGTTGATGGGCATTTGGTTTCCACATTTGGCTATCATGAATAATGCTGCTATGAATTTTTGTGAATATGAGAATGCCTTTTGTTGGATACAAAGCTCTATGTGTTTATTAGATCACGTGCTCTGCTTGTTAATTGTGTTAGTCTAATCTTTTAAGTCCTTAATGATTTCCTCCCTGAACTACCCACTTACTAAAGGAGGTATTTTAAAATCTCTCACTCTGATGATGGAGTTGTCTATTCCTCCTTGTAATTGTTGATATTGTGCTTTATATAATTTGAAATTAGGCAAATAGAAACATAAAGGTTTAGGGTCATTAAATTCCTAGAATTTAAATGGGACTTTTTAATATTATGTAATAGCCTTATAGCTAGTGGCCTATGTGGTTGTACCAGCTTTATTTTAATGTTTACTAGGGTTTTTTTTAATTCTTTTTTTTTTTTTTTTTTTTTTTTTTTTTGGTACCGGGGATCGAACTCAGGGCCTCATGCTTGCAAGGCAAGCACTCTTACCACTGAGCTAAATCCCTGGCCCTTATTTTTATACCTTCAACTTTTCCTGTTCTTTTAGTGCTTATGTATGTATCTTGTAAACAGTATATATGTGAACTTGTATTCATGTGATTATCTTTTAAACCTAGAGCATTTCAGTTCACTGTAGTTTGAGTAATTACTATGTTTGGATATATGCTTACTATCTAAATTTGTTTTATTTATTTCACATTTTAAAAATGTGTTTATTTGGTGGTACTAGCGATTAAGCCCAGGGCTTCACATTGAACTACATCCTCTGCCTTTTTTATATTTTGAGACGGAGTCTTGCTGAGTCACTTAAATTGCCCAGCCTACCCTCAAAATTGTGATTCTCCTGCCTCAGTGTCTCAGAGTAGAAGGACTAGAGGATGCACTATCACTCCTAGTTTTAAATTTTTTATCTTGAATCAAGTCTCACAAAGTTGTCTGGGCTGGAAATGAGCTGCAGTCCTCCTACCTCAGCTTTCTATCATGTGCCACCATGCTTGGCCTAATCAGTATTTTTTACTCACAGATTTACTGCTTTTTTCTTCATTTCTTTATTGCTATTAAGAAGTCATCTGTCAGTATCATTGCAGCACCTTTAAAGGTCTTTTCTTTCTATGTTTAGTGTCTTTTTGTCTTTGGTATTCTATAGTTTTATTGTGATACATCTAGATATGTGTATCTTTGTATTTATATAATTTGTGAGTTACAGTTCTTCAGTCTTACATTGGTGTTTTTACTCAGCTGGAAAGTTCTCCACCTTTATGTTTTTATATATTGCCTGTGCCCCATTCTTTTTTCTTTAAGAATTCTAATTGAGTGTTATGTTAGACTTCCTTCAAGTCTCTGTTTCTTGTAAACATTTTCCTTTTTTTAATCTTTGTTTGCTTTTTAAATAATGTCTTTAATTCTTCCGGTTTTCCTCGTGAAATTTGCTCTTAAATCAGTGTGTGGAGTTTTTACATTCTAAGTTTTGTATTTCGTGTATATAGGCAGTAACTTCTTTCTAGAGCCTCTTGTATTTTGCTCATATTCTCAGTGTTATTATATTTTATTTTTAATTTTGAAAAATTTTTTGTGTGTTTTTAAACATATTTGGCGTACTTATTTTCCTAGATTATTCTGCTAATCTAGTAGTTGAATTGTAATAGCTAATCTGTTTGTCTGGTTTTGCTGTCATTTCCGCTAGCTGTTTCTTGTGATTCTCTAATTCTTAAGTGTCTCAATATTTTTGACAGTGGGCTCATGTTTCTTGGGTTCATCCTCAGAAGATTTGTAGCTTATCCCAAGTGCCTGGCCTGCCTTTGTGTACTAAATTACAATGAAGAATTCTCAGAGACTCATTTTACAACTCTTTGCTCCTTGCAGTGCTTGGTTTCAGCCCAAGGATGGTTTATCTTATCTTACAAAGGTTCTTAAGATGAACTTCAGCTTCTGTGTTCTCTTTGTTTAACTGGGTTCTCACTTTTACTCCTTACTTTTCTGAACACCCTTACTTTATGTTGGTAGCTCATAGATGCATTTTAAAACTTTTCTTCTGGGCTGGGAATTTAGTTGAGTGGTTAGAGTGCTTGCCTAGCAAGCACAAGAGCCTAAGTTTGATCCCCAGTACCAAAAAAGAAAAGCCAAAAAAAAAAAACTTCTTTTTTTTTAAAACTACGTCCAGCATTGTTTTTTACTAAGAAATTTCATGCCCGCTACCCTTAAAGAACAGAAATCTTTAAAGGAGATGTTAAATGCTTTGTAAATAGAATATCAGAGCATCATTAACTTCTGTCTTTTACATCAGGTCTTATTCTTAAATTTGATTTACTACATGAGTAATAAGTAGATTTAGTTTAGTAGCTCACTTATCTTCTGCCCAAGTCTTTTTATAGTGGGATAGGGCGTAAGTAAACAATATGATTTCAGAATGTCTTTAAAATATGTACTTGGTTTCTCAGAAGGAGAGTTTGAGACCCCTGTATCTTCTAATCATATAGATTGTAAACTCATAATAACAGATTTTTCACAGTTATGCCTTAAAATACCAGTCTGTACTGGGGCCATTGAGCCATACCTTTTAACACATGCCTGTAATACTCTAGCACTCTGGGAGGCCAAGGCAGGAGGCTGATAAGTTTGGGTCCAGCCTGAGCAACCTAGTGGTTTAGTGAGACCCTGCCTTAAAAGACAAAGAATTAGGGGTTAGGGATTTAGCTCAGTGGTAGAGCGTTTGCCTAGCAAGTGGAAGGCCCAGAGTTTGATCAGCAGCACCGCACCCCCCAAAAAAAACCGGAGGAATTTTTTTTAAAAAGGCTGGTGACATAGCTCAATACTGGAAAAAAACATCTTTTAAAATAGCATTTGATTTACAATAAAAATACGAAGTTGAGTTTTTTTCCTCCTTTCTTTGCCAATGTATAGCCAGATTCCCCTGAATATAAAGCTGCTTGTAAGCTCTGGGATTTGTATCTTCGAACAAGAAATGAGTTTGTTCAGAAAGGAGAAGCAGATGATGAAGACGATGATGAAGATGGGCAAGACAATCAAGGCACAGTGACTGAAGGAGTAAGTGTGCAGCTGGAACCAGTTATGGATGGACTGTGGGAAGGTGGAGAGGGACCCCTGCCTGTGAATACCTCTGGTCTGTTGTGTGAAACTGGGCTTCCTGTGTTGTTGTAATGGTAACTGGAAATGCAGGGGAACATTCAGCCAGAATGCCCCACTCCACTTTCAAGTGATCCTGGACAGTGTGTGCCTTGCATAATTACTGTTCATCTACTCCTGGCATCTAGACTTTGCCTTATGTATAGGTAATGGTAAATATTTGCTGAATGAAAACACAGTAGAAAGGGAAAAGAAAAGTAAGAGGAATTACAGCTCTTTTCTGCAGCTAAATTGTAAAAATATAGGGTATTCCATGTTCTTCTGTATGTTAACTTTTAGGCCTTTTGCTGGAACTCTTAACACAGAAAGAAGGTTGGGTGAATTAGTCAAAAACTACTTCTTAGAGTCTCAGAATATAGTTGCCAAACTGGTCTTGGTGGTGCACACCTGTAATTCTAGCCTAGAGGCCAAGGCAGGAGATTACAAGTTTGAGGCCAGCCTGGGTGATTTAGTGAGACCTTGTTTCAAAAAAAGGTGAGCAGGGCTGGAGATTTAGCTCAGTGATTAGAGTGCTTGCCTTCCAAGCACAAGGCCCTGAGTTCGATCCCCGGCACCAAAAAAAAAAACAAAAAAAGGTGAGGGCGGGGGATCCTGGGATTATAGGTCTGTTGGTACAGCGCTTACCTACCTAGTATGTGTGAGGTCTGAGTTCAATCCCCAGGGTCATGAAAATAATATGGTTGACAGGTACATTGTCAATTTATTTGAAGAAATTAATGTTTAAAACTGGGTAGAAGGTAATTAATAGAAGTTCCTTCAAATTTTAATCTCTTGTAAATACAGGAGAAACAATTTAACCCATACTTTCTTGGATAGAACATTACCTGCTGAGTCCCAGTCTTATTATAGGCATCCAGAGCTCTAGTAAGAAAAGAAAAATGCCTACATTTATGATGTTACTGTGTTTATTTCAGCATTTTTTTTTGCATGATCAATAAGAAATTAGGAGGGGGGCCTGGGGATTTAGCTCAAGTGGTAGAGCGCTTGCCTAGCAAGCACAAGGCCCTGAGTTCAATCCCCAGCCCCCCAAAAAAATTAAGAGGATCTTGTATATTTGTATTTATGCTTCCCAAGCTTCTTTGTAACCTTAAGGTTTTTGTGAAAGAAGTTTTTTTTGTTTGTTTTATTTTGTTTTTTGTCTTTTTGACACAGGGTCTCACTATGTAGTTCAGGCTGGCCTTGAATTCACTATTGTAGTTCAGGCTGACCTTGAACTCACTATGTAGCACAGGCTGGCCTCAAACTCAGTGCAATCCTCCTGCCTCAGACTCCAGGTGCTGGGATTACAGGTGTGCGCCACCACACCCAGCAAAGGGAAGAAGTTTTTAAATTTAAATCAAGAATGATTTCCTTAAGAGTTTTTCCTGTTGTTGGAATAAAATGCATGTATTCACATACCCTCTTCCCTTTGTCACCTGGAACATGTTCTGTTAGCTGGTTAGAGGAGGAAAGGAATCTTGACTGCAGAATATAGCCCTCTTCTTTTTGAAGCAAACTCTGTGGTACCATGTTTTAGCCAGGAAGTAAATAATTTGAACATGGTAATTTCAGTTTACTTCGTCAGTGTCCTGTTGGATTTCTGAGATTACATAATTTAGGACTCTATAACCAAATTACATATGTGTTCTATGTTAAATATTTATTGAGTGTTGAGGCATCATGTTAGGCCCAGGAGATGTTAGTGCCCTCTTGCCAGAGTTAATAATACTGGACCTTAAAATTGAGGCTGTACTAAATAAACAGCTTCTATTGGATTAGCACAAAATTACTAGTGATTTTATCATTTAGACCACAAATTAACTGTTAATCTTTACTTTTTTGCATAAAAGTTGGTTTTGACTTGAAGTACCATGTACTTCTTCCTATTGCCTACTGTAGACTTTGACGTCCCCTGGCCAAGTATGCTTTAGGACATGTACTTTACTGTATTGAAACAGTGACTAAGTATAATCCAGTCAGTCTTAAAAGCAGGAATGGTATTAATCAGTTCATTTATTCTTCATTCTGTTTTGATGTAGCATTAATTCAGTTGTTAGGTCAGGCAGAGCACACCATGCTTGACAGTGTGTAGTCCTAATTCCACATATATAGTCCTTGTCCTACCAAATACTGTAAGTTCAGTAGAAGTGAACAGCAGGTATAAAAATGACCAGGTATTATTGGGCATATTTTCTCTAGCTTACTTGCTCAGACCGTAAAAATGTGTGTGTTTCTAACGTTTTGCATACATGGTGCTTGCTTGAACTTTGATTTTATAGTATTTACTGTGAAGTAGAGTTCAGTAAAGAACTGGATCCAAGAGATTTACAGAAATAATATAAGGAGCTTAATTAGTTTGATATAGGCCATTGTAAGAGTACAGTCCCCTATGTGTAGAATTTCTGTGGTTGTCTTTTTTATTCTAATATTTCAATTTTCACAGTACTGGGGATTGATCCAAGGCCTAGCTCCAGCTATTGATTTTTATCACGAAGTATGTTTTTCTCACCCCTTGCCCCCTAGTCTTCTCCAGGTTACCTGAAGGAGATATTAGAGCAGCTACTCGAAGCCATAGTTGTAGCCACAAATCCATCAGGACGGCTCATTAGTGAACTTTTTCAGAAACTGCCTTCTAAAGTGGTAAGTGACGTGATTAAAGATAGATGAACTTAGGTGTTTGATTTCTCTTTAAGTACTTCAAAAATTTTATTGGTAGCTGACTGTGGTTGCATGTCTGTATGTCAGCTACTTGGGAAGCTGAGGCAGGAAGATTGCAAGTTTGAGGCCAGCCTGGGCAACTTGGTGATGCTCTATCTCAAAATAAAAAAGGCTGTTGTTGTAGCTCAGTGGTAGAGAGCCCTTCCTAGCATGTGTGAGCCCCTGGGTTCAATTCTCAGTATAAAAAAAAAAAAAAAGGGAATAAAGTAAGGTTCAAAGGAAGATTTTGAAGATTTCTAAATATCTGTCTTGTGACTTCAAAAGCAAGCACGAAGGACATGGTCTTATCCTTTTACTTATCATTTTATTTTTTTTTTTGACTTATCATTTTACTTGACCAGAAGGTTGTTATTTTATTTTATTCATTTATTTATTTATTTATTTATTGGGTGCTGGGGATGGAACTCAGGGCCTTGCGCTTGCTAGGTAAGCACTCTAACTGCTGAGCTAAATCCCCAACCCCTGTGTTTAATTTTTTGAGACCTCACCATGCTGTTTTCTTCCTGTCTCAAAAATTTAAGTTACATATTGAGTATAATCTTTATGGCTTGCTAATCAAATGTATCCCTGAGATAGCAGAGGTCATATGCTTTATTTCTAATGTCATAACTGTCCTACAACTAGTTAAGACCACCTTTAAGTAACTAGTTTTGTCAGTGACTGATGGGAAAAGTTTCATGTCATTCATCAGTCAACAAGTATTTCTTGCACACCTATGACATGCTAAGTTTCAACTACATGGCAGGGATATAATGGCAAATTCTGCATGTTCCCTGTCCTCAAGAAACTCAGGGAACAGAGAAGGAAGTAGATATAGACGTAAATGTTCACAGTAGGGCTAAGTGCTATAGTGGACTACTTCTCAAAGTATGCCCTTACCTGGATATTTAAGGATGAGGGAGCCAAGAAGATTTTAAGTTTCAGAAGCTGTGATGTAAACCAGAGCTATAGCCATGTTAGTTGTCTCTGGGGTATGAAGTCATAAGGGCTGCTGATTCTTTAAAAAATGTCTCATTTGGCTAGAAAACTTCCTCCTTTTTAGGATAAAAGAGTACCTAATTTCTCTTGCCTCTATCACCAAGAAATCAAGGAGAACTAAGACTATTCATTTATCTTCCTGTCACCCTGTTTTCTTGACCAAAGAGAAAGTTTCTTTTATAAATAAAAGGATTAATTGAGGTGCTTATTTTATCATTGAATTAATCTTGGAGACAGCCCCGCTATTCATTGGTAGATGAATGGATAAGTCGTATATATAAACAAGAGATTATTTAAATTTAAAGAGGAAGGAAATTTTAATACATGCTACAATATGAATGAATCCTGAACATAATGCTAAGGGAAATAAGCTGGTCATGAAAAGACAAATTGTATAAATATGAGGTACCTAGAATAGCTGAACATCCCCAAGACAAAGCCAGGAGTGGTGGCACGTACCTGTAATGCCAGCACTCGGGAGACTGAGGCAGGAGGATTGCTGCGAGTTCTAGGCCAGCCTACGTAGTGAGTTCAAAGTCAGCCTGAACTATATAGCAAGGCTTTGTCTCAAAATACAAACAGGAACAAAAAATAAAAGCAGACAGAAGGTAGAATTGTGGTTGGCAGTTGACTGGGGAGAGGCACAGTCTGACTTCCCCTGAACTTCTTACACGGGGCGAGGGGTGGTGGGGGTGGCTAACTTTTGATTTTAGTCAACTTCAGTTGTTTCCTCCAAGAACAAAACTTGTAGGAGAGCCTGACAGTAGCAAATGACTCGAGGCATTGTGAAAGCCTCAAGGACATCCCCTAGCATGTACAAATTCTTGAGATTATTTTTTTTTAATTAAAAAAAATTTTTAACTAATATTTGATAAATCAGAAATTGCTTATAATTTTGCTTCATTTTTTTTTCCTCTGGTTTCACTTAAAATTTTTATTTTGGAAAAACTGAAGCATTAAATTGAAATAGTAAGTTAAACATGAGTAAATTTTACAACCATTCTTTAGGATAGATCCTTCGAGTGTGTATATGAAATATATTGTTTAGATTATAAAAATAAAGGAGCATGTAACAGGTCCATCAAGAACTTTCTTCTTTATTTCCAGGAATGGATATCTTGGGCCCTTAAAAACGATCTGATTCTGTGAATTTAGAATTTAAAAATGTTAAATTTAAATTATAGTGTGTTAGTTATATACTGATAACTATCAAATACCAAATAACTCCAACCTGCTGCTGTTGCACATTTCATGAAATTTCTTAAAATTACATTATTTATGCTTTAAATATAACTATACAGCTATGTTTTTTAGCTGTGAATCTCACAAAGCTGCTCAATTTATTGGTCAGAGAACAGATTGTCAGTGTGTTTTTTGTCTTGTTAACTACATGATTGCACTCATTGAGCATACCTGGGTTTTTGTCTTCCAGCAATATCCAGATTATTATGCAATAATTAAGGAGCCTATAGATCTGAAGACCATTGCCCAGAGGATACAGGTATGAAGGTGACCATATGTAATCATATGTGGTTTAGAGCAGACTAACTCATAGACTTTTTTAGGGGCTTTTAGAAAGCAGGGAACCAGGTGTCTAGGGGGTTATCACTGTTATCAAATAACATAACCAAAATAATACTGATTGTAGCTTTGGGTATGCCTTAAGACAAAAATTAGGGTTGAGAGTATAGCTCAGTGGTAGAGGGTTTATCTGTCATATGCAAGGCATTGCATTAGATTCCCAGGACCAGAAAAAAGAATCGATTACTACCATTTCTGATCATGAAAGGTACACATGCAGTAAGAGCTTTGTCATTTATTTTTATCCACTTTCAAGTAGCTTTAGGAACTCTTCTGATAAGTTATCTTACAACAGATGAGTATAGAGTCAATGAAAATACTTTGTCCTCTTCAACCCTTTCTGTCCTTTGCCCACTCACTGTTTCTCTAGCTGTAGTAGCTACGACAAACACTCGTACAGACTAGCTCTGAACCCAGCACTCGTCTAAGTGATTTATATACATTAGCTAAGTGATTCTTTTAACTCCAAGAGGTATACACTGTTATTATTCTCATAGATTAGAAAGCTGAAGCATGAAGATAGTACGTAATTTGCCCAAGTCATACCACCCAATAAGAAGAGCTAATTTGAATACAACAGTCTTGCTCCGGAGTCTGTACTCTTAACCTTTGCACTTACTGTCCCGTTCAGAGATAGCTACCAAGTAAATATAGAGTGAATGAATGACCAGGATTTACAGTTTGATGAACAGAGATTAAGTATACATATAGTACAAGGGAAGGTCTAAATTATACCAGAAATCTAGTTTTTCTCAGCTCTGAGATTCACTAGCTATGTCACTTTGGTCAGGTGACTTGCCTCTTTCTTCTGCTGTATTGTAGGGTGTAGTATCACCACTTTGCTGAGTCATGGAGGTCAGTGATGGTGTATACAAAATCATTTTACACCTACAGGATGAGGCCCTAGTCAGTGAGTCAACTCATTCTCTCAGGGTAAAGAAGGATTTGCTGATCCTAGGAGGTAAAGCAAAAGGGAAAACTTAACTGTGTTACATAGTTTCATTAAATGGTGAGAGTGAAGCACAGTGGTTTGGTAGGAGGGAGAAACTCCCTTGGTTTTAAATTCTAAGAAAGCAATAAAGAGTAACAATGTAATAAGTAATGGTTCCACAGATACATTTTCACAGGATGTTAAAATACATGTTCCCAGTAGTACAGACTGCCTGAGGTATCATCTGGTTTTGAGGCAGTCTGGTAACTGCCACAGAGAATGCTTGTCTCACAGAGTTCCTAACATCTATCTAGAGGGACTGTGTTTTATTTTCATTATACTGAAAAAAAAAAATCAGATTTTTAAACATCTATTCGTTCTATCCAGCCCTCTCTCTGATCTCTCAATTTTATCTTGCCCCCTCTTCCAAAAGTCTCAGAGTCACCTTCTTTTGCCATCACCCTGATCAACATCCGTGTCACCTTATGTCCAAATTATTAATATTTTCTACCACTCTGACAAAAAGTCTTTAATCTTTTCTGCAGCTTGTTTCTTGAGCCTGGCTTTCTTCTTGTCATCCTACTGCTTAGAGACTTAAGTCAGTTGTTTTCTAATGCCACTAAAGCCTGTCACAACAACTTGTACCTGCTCAACAAATAATCAACTCTGACTAAAGCAGAAGAGGAATTTATGAAAAAGGGTATTAGATATCTTTTAGAGTTGTTGGAATGGAAAGCTGTGGTGAACTACCCTTTGGAAAATAAGCAGAACTCCGGAACATCATGGCACAGCTACTGTTGCACAAAAGCACTTTGTGGTACCATTGCTGTTGCTTCTGTCTTTTGCCACCGTTCCCCCTGGATCCCTACTGGTCTACTGTTAGACTGTCTTCCTCTGCAGGAGTCAGGAAACAAATCCTGCCATTCATTCCCTGGCCGTTATTTTAGTTAGTATCCAAGCATGAATTAGCTGACCTGTGGTTATGTCCCATTGTCCTGCTGCTAGGCTGCTGGCAAAGTGACTCTCTGTCACCTTTCACCTGTGTGTGAGATGTAGGGCTCATCCTACCACACCTGTTCTGGGATTCCCTCTGTATAAGATGGGTACTCAGATGTTGGGTAGTCCCACATAGCAAATAACCAGCTACAGTCTTTTGCCTGGCTTTCTGGACTCTGCCTCATTTGGCCTTACCCTGTGTATGCAGCTTTGTTACAGTTCTACCCTTCCTTACCCTCCACTCTGCTTAATTTGGTTTCCTCAGTCTCTAGAACTCGTCCTGTATATTTCTGTGTATTTACCATTATTCTTGTGTGCCTTTTACCTCACGCGTGTCCCACTTTCCTTTCCTTTCCTTTGTAAATTGAGGCAACTATATGAGTATCCTTGGGTTATTTTGGACTGAGTGAGATTTAAGATGTGACAGCTTTGACACACTATAGGTACTCACAAAATGTTACACTCTATACTGGACTGGTTTTATATTTTACCCAAAGTGGTCCAGATAACTAGAGAGAGTTTTAGTTCACACTAGTAAGTCTACTTTAAAGAATTAGTATTTATAGTAAACTAGTAAACACTATGTGTTTGCTAAATAGCGCTTTGACTTGTTGAAAATTTTTATTTTTATGAAGATAATGTAGTTCTGCTTTGTCATGTTACAAAAATTCATTTGTAAATGGGCAGTAGTAGTAATTGTAAAAGAATGATTCTATATATTGTTCACTTATATAGTCTCCAATAAAATCTTGGATTCTGGTAATTAAAAATACATGGGAGTTCTTTTTAAAGGTTATATTGATTATTGCTAAGAAGAACTGCTATATTTTGTTGTTTACTGTAGAATGGAAGCTACAAAAGTATTCATGCAATGGCCAAAGATATAGATCTCCTAGCAAAAAATGCCAAAACTTATAATGAGCCTGGTTCTCAAGTATTCAAGGTTAGTTCTTTGTTGTTGCTGTTTTCATTGAAATTAGTAGATACTTTTATTTAGAGCCAGTAATTTTTGTGTAACAACTTTATCAAGATATGATTCATACACTATAGATTTCACCTATTTAAAATATACATTGCATTAATTTTTAGTATATTCATAGAGTTGTACAGCTATCACCTTAATCAATTAGCAGTCACTCATTTCTCCCCATCTTCTCTAGCCTTATGTGACCACCATCTATTTTCTGTGTCTACACATTTGCTCATTCTAGCCATTTCATATAAATGGAATCATATAGTATAGATAAGGATTCCTTTGTGACATAATTCCTTCGTTTAGCATAATGTTTTGAAATGTCATTCATGTTGTAGCATATGTCAGCATTTATTATTATTACTGAACAGTGTTCTATTTTATTTTACTATTCATCAGTTGCTATTTCTATTTCTTGCCTATTATGACTAATGCTTCTATGAACACTCATATGAGCTTGTATGTGGACATATATTTTCATATCTCTTGGACACATACTAAGTAATGAAATTGTTTGATCATATGGTAACTATATATTTAATTTTCGGAGGAACCAGCAAACTGTTTCAAAGTTGCTGTACCATTTTTCATTCCCATTAGCAGTGTACAAGTGTTGGTATTTTTCCACATTCTTACTAACACTTGCTTTCCATTTTTACTTGCATTACAGCCACCATAGTGAGTGTGAAGTAGTATGTCATTGTGGTTTTGATTTGCCTTTCCATAATGAGTAATGATGCTTATCATCTCTTCATGTGCATATATGTCTTCTTTGGAGAAGTGTCTATTCAGATCATTTGCCCATTTTTTAAATTGGGTTACTTCTCTAGATTTTTTTTGTGTGTGAAGTTGTAAGATTCTTCATATATTCCAGCTATCACACCCTTATTGGATATATGATTTTCAAATATTTTCTCCCATTCTCTTTTCACTCTTGTGATATTATCCTTTGACACCCCCCCCATTTTTTAATTTGGACGAAGCCCAGTTGGTCCTTTTTTAGTGGGAGGGTTGCTTATATTTTAGGAGTCATATCATATTAAATAAATCATCATATATCCCAAGGTCATGAAGATTTATGCCTATCTTTTCTTCTAAGAGTGTTATAGTTTTTAACTCTTACGTCTAAACCTTTGATCCAATTTAAATTAACTTTTGTATAAGTAAGGTAAGACTCCAAATTCATTCTTTTACCTGGGGTAGTATCCCAGCACCATGTATTGAAAAGATTATTCTTTCCTCATTGAATTATCTTGGCACACTTATTGAAAATCAGTTAACTGTAGATATAGGGATTTATTTCAGAAGTCTTGGTTCTATTCCATTCATCTAAATATTTATTCTTATGCCAGAAAAAGTTAGTTTTTGATCCATTTTTTAAATATTTATTTCCTGCATTTAAATGTCATAAATATACAAAACAACCTTTGTAGTATACACATTGTAAAATTACTGTTTCATTACTTTGTAGTTCTCTCTTAGAAATTTTGTGGTCCTGTAATGAATAGTTACTCGTAGAGATTTCTTGAATTAAATCACTGGGAATTTAGGAAGAGATACTCAGGAAATCTTTGGTAGTAAAATTGTTAGATTTTTCTGAACACTGACACAGATACTCAAAATTGTTACTGGTAGTTAATACTAACTTTTATCTTTCATCCTTTGAGACTCTTCGAGTGAAAATCAGAAGAAATGAATTATGTATTTTTAGGACATTTTTTATAGTATAGTGCTGATTGTTGCTACAGATAAGAATTTTACTTTTTGGTCTGTTTTCCCTAAACTTTTATAGAGAAAGGAAACTTTCAGTTTGATATATTAGTGTGTTACTAATTTAAGTACTTTCATTCTAAAGTTGCACACATAATACAGTATTAGAATCTTAGAAGTACATCTTCATTTCAATTTTTAGATTAGTATACCCAAGTAGATTTCATTGTATTTTACCAGTAGATACTTGTTTGCATATTACTTGACTAACCGTGAAAGAACTAGGGGCTTTTCAAACTTGTATTTAACTAATGACAGCTTAATGAAGATGTTCTGGAAACTTACAGGAAGGATAGAGGATGTAGCTTTGTGGCTATTGAATAAAAATCGGCTCCAAATGGAAAGAATGTCGTGAAAGGTACTCAGTACTTGAGTGAGGACATTTTAAACTGTTTTTCTATTCCTTTTTTTATAAGCCAAGTAATTTTGTCTTGACAGGATGCAAATTCCATTAAAAAAATATTTTATATGAAAAAAGCCGAAATTGAACATCATGAAATGGCTAAGTCAAGTCTTCGTATAAGGTAGGTTAAAAAACTATCTAAGAACTTATGCTTTTATGTTTGTGAATTTTCTAGCTAGTGATATCAGTAGAGTGGAAAACAAATTTATATTCTATTTTAAGATTATATTTACTGTCGATAATATGGTTATGAAAAGAGTAGAGGTAACTCTTATCTGGCCCTTCAGTGCAGCTGAAGGACTTTATTTAAAAAGAAACTTTTTTTTTAACACCACCATGTGCTTTTACTGCCTTATACAAATACAAATATTTTTATACATGTATAATATTGCGTAGTTAACATACATAATAAATGTGTATGTAGTGTGCTATTTATATATAATATACAATAGTATGTATTTGTATTTGCTGTAAGGGTATTTATCCAGCAGATCTGAAGTCTCATTCTGGCACTTTTGTCTTAGTAGCACTGTAACTTTGACCAAGTCTTAGTTGTGTTATTCTATTTCCCTTACCTAAAATGGAAAGGTTGGGTAGCTGCTTTCATAGATTTCTTCTGCCCTTCCCATTTGTTTCAATACCATGTTTTCAGGTTCTGCAATGACCATAGGCTCCCAAGTACCAGCCCTGGTCTGTTCTCTTCTGCAGAGTTCCCAGATCCTAGAGCAGAGATTGCTGATAGAAGAGGGTCAGAAATACATTAGAAAATAAGAAAATGTCTGGGCATCGTGGCATAGGCCTGTAATGCTAGCAGTCGGCAGGCTGAGGCAGGAGGTTTGCTGCAAGTTCAAGGCCAACCTAGGCTACAGAGTGAGTTCAAGGCCAGCCTGAACTATATAGTGAGACCATGTCTTAAAACAAACAAACAAACAAAAAAAGGATTGTCTCTTTTTTTATTTACCCAGCATTCTGATTTCCACTGTCAAGTTTTTGAACTTTTTAATTTTATCTCTGGATAGGACTGCATCAAATTTGGCTGCAACCCGACTGACAGGTTCTTCACACAGTAAAGGCAGCCTTGGCGAAGAGAGAAATCCCACTAACAAGTATTACCGGTGAGAGAAAATTTAGTATGAGGGCTAACCCATGCTTGTGACACTAGGCATACTAATACTTGCCTGATGACTGTCTTGACATAGTGTTTTTGGGTTATTATGAGAACTTGTTTTCAATTGATTTATTTAAAAGTTGAGGCACCATGATAGGTCTTAACCTCATCTCTTACAATGTGTAAACGTTATCAGGTAGTATTTAATATTTATTACAAATAAGATGTGAGGTTAATACTTACTTGTATTAAATGACTAAAGTTTTGGTTCGTAATAAAATTTTTGTCAGTATGTGTGTTAAATTATGAGTATTTTAAAGAGTGAAAATGTTAGAATAGGGGCTGGGGATTTAGCTTAGTGTTCAGAGTGCTTGCCTTGTAAGCACAAGGCCCTGAGTTCAATCCCCAGCACCAAAAAAAAGAAAGAAAGAAAATGTTAAAATAATCAGTAACTGATTCATCCTTTTACTTTTCATAAAATAAGCAGTAGTACTTTATTTAAATAAAAAGTAAATTGCAAGTGGCCTACTCTATACTTTCTGCCACTTTTCCCTCTTTTCTGAAAAGAAAAAGCATGTTTTTCTTGCCTAAGACTGATTATAAGGAATAGTAAGAAATATAGGTCAGGTGTACTGGCACATGCCTGTAATCCCAGCACTCAAGGAGGCTGAGGCAAGAGGATCACAGGTTTGAGCGTATGGTGGGCAACTTAGCAAGACTGTCTTCTCAGAGTTAAAAAAAAAAAATTAAAAGGGCTGGGAATGTAGCTTAGTGTGAAGCCCACTGATATGCTCCCCCACCCCGCTTTTTTTTTTAAATTTTGAGATGGGGTCTCATCCAGGCTGATTTCAAACCTGTAATTCTCTTTCCTCAGCCTTCTAGAGTACTGAGATGACAGGCGTGCACCACCATGTCTAGCTTAGAAATTACATTTCTTTGATGTTAGTATTTAGTTAATAATTACTGTTTCATGCAACCAAATTATTACAACATATTTTTATTTTCTAATTGCTTGTTTTTCTTTGTAGTAATAAAAGAGCAGTCCAAGGGGGTCGTTTATCAGCAATTACCATGGCACTTCAGTATGGCTCAGAAAGTGAAGAGGATGCTGCTTTAGCTGGTAGGCATTACGTTTTAGCTAATTAAATGCCTTTTAAGTGGATCTTTTCTGGTTAAGGGAAGTTTCTATAATGTTGGACTGGCCTGCAGTTTGTTGATTTTGAAGAACATACTTTTTATTGCATTTAATTGCACTGTAGTTGACAAATTTCTCAAAGATGTATGCTTTATTTTTTGTTAAAGCTGAGTAAATATAAAAACACAGGAAAACTAAATATAAAAG
The DNA here is from genome assembly GCA_004026905.1 of Hystrix cristata. Lineage (NCBI taxonomy): Eukaryota > Metazoa > Chordata > Mammalia > Rodentia > Hystricidae > Hystrix > Hystrix cristata. Next base: position 79,457 of record PVJO010000660.1, read on the forward strand.
AATAAAGAAAGAAAGATAACTGAGGAACAGTTGTATTGTCTGCCAATAAGATGGACTTCTGAGAAGATTATTTCAAAGATAAATCACCTTTCAAAGGGATTCACCTTACCTCACAATGATAAGGGTTTTGTGGGGGTTAATTATAAAGGAACTTCTAATATGTAAAACAAGCAGGTGGTACTTTCCAGAAAAAAATTGAAGACATTAAATTTATTCTCTTGTAGTTTTGGAGGCAAGAAGTCTAAAATCATGGTGTCAGCAGACCAGTATATCTGGATATTCTAGGAGAGAATCTAGTCCCTTGCGTTTTCTAGACATCACCAGTATTCCTTGGTTCATGGCCCCTTCGTCCTTCTCTAATCTCACTTTTTTTGTAAACATTGTTGTCATCCCCCCTCACTGCGCGCGCGCGCACACACATGCACGCACGCACGCACGCACGCACGCACACACACACACACAGCCTTGAACCCAAGCCCTTTGCATGGAGCTATTTGCATGGAGCTACATCCCCAGCTCTTTTTTATTCTTTAAGACATGGTCTTCCAGAGTTGCCTACGCTGGGTAGTACTTGCCATCCTCCTGCCTCAGCCTCTCAGAGTGCTAGGTGTATGCCACTATGTCTGGCTTACTTGCCTTTTTGTTGGAATTTGTCTTAGTCATTTTCTTTATTGCTGGGACAAAATTCCCAGAGACCCACAATTTAAAGGAGAAGTTTATTTTGGCCCACGGTTCAGAAGTTTCAGTCTGTGTTTGGCTGGCTAAAACACAGAAACAACATGGTAGAAGGGCCTAGGCAGAGGAAAGTTCTGCAGGCCATTGTGCCCAGGAAGCAGAGAGAGCAATGGTAGGAACTGGAAAGGAAAAGGAAATCTTCTGGCCACACTCTACCTCCTGACAGCAAACCAGCTGTTGTACCCCTATAATCTAGTCACCTTCCAAACACTTGAGACTTTGGGAACCATTTCAAATCTAACCATAAAAGAGTACTTGTGATTACATTTAACTGCCCACTGACATAATCTAGAGATTAGTCTAAGTTATTCTCCCCATGTCAGGATTACTAATTTAATCAACTCTGCAGAATCTCTTGCCATTTTGGTTCTGTGTGTTGGGACATGAATATGTGGTGGGTGTTATTTCAGCTTACCACAATAAGTTCGGTATATGTATTCTACAGTTAAAGAATACATATTCTTCCCAGGCTCATATTCCAAAAAACTGACCACCTACTTAGTCATAAAACAAATTTCAGTAAATTTGAATGATTACTGTATAAACCATGTTTTTGGCCACAGAGCAGCAATCAACTAATAATGAAAAGGTAAAAATTTAAAACCAGAACATCTGGAAATATTAAAATAAACTCACAGGTTAAAAGGAAAATAAACAGAAAAATTAAAAGTACTTGAAACTGAACAATAGCAATAATGAAACTAAAACATACCAAAGCTAGTAGGGAGCAAATAAAATGCCACTCCTAAAAGAAATTTATGGGTCTAAGTGTTTCTTTTTAGAAAAGAAAAACAGCTGAAGAAAATGAATGAGACATCTAAGATAAGTAAATAAGAGAATAGAAAAAAGATGATAAATGAATAACAGAAATTAATTCATTAGAAAGGAAACCTATAAAGTACTAGAAAACACCAGTAAGTCCAAAAGTTATTCTCTTGAAGCTACAGTATTAGTAAAATAGTAAGTCTTTGGTAAGATTATCAAGAGCAGAACAGAAAGGCATAAGTAAGTAATATTGGTATAGAGGAAGTAATGTAGAGTTTTAAAAAGAGAATATATGATAGCTTCATGCAAATACATTTAAAATTTTAAATGAACAAATTCCTAAGAAATAGTAAAATTACAAAGCTGATTCAGTGTTAAAAACTGATGAGTCATAGAACTTTTAAAGAAGTTATCAGTTAAAAATCTTTACACATAAAGAACTCTGAAGCCAAAGATTTGAGGTTCTTATTTTTTGTTTTGTGGAAGTGGGGTTGTATATCAAACACAAGAGCTTTATGCATGATAGGTGAGCTCCCTCTTGGAGAACAGAATTTTATACAAACTTTAGCAGAAAATAAAAAAAGAGCTCCGTAATATACCTAAATACTAAAATGAAACAAAATAAAAGCACACCATAACTAGCAGTGTTATAAAATACAGCTGAATTTATTCAGGAATACTAGATTTGTTTAGTATTAGAAAAGCTTTTCTTACTGGGCCTGGTGGTACACGCCTATAATTCCAGCATTTGAGTGGCTGAAGCAGGAGGATGGTGCAAGTTTGAGGCCAGTCTGGGCTACATAATGAGTTCAGGGGCAGCCTGAATTACATAATGAGACCCTGTCTCAAAAAATAAGTAAATAAAAAAGGATTTTCTTAAAAATGTATCATAGGCTGGACATGTGACACATGCTTTGATTTCAGCAGTTGAGAAGCTGAGGCAGGAGGATCACCTTGAGTTCAAGGCCAGCCTGAATTACATAGGAAGACCCTACCCCCCTCCAAAGTATCATGTATGACATCAGCAGATTAAAGAAATAAAATCATTCAGTTGGCTCAGCAGATGGATTTGATCTATAATTCTCATTCATGTTCAAAATTGAGCAAACTAGGAATAGGAAGGCATCTTTCAAAACTTGATAAGATGTGTTTCCATTCTCGAGGAAGAAATGTTAGCAGCCATCGCTTTACTCAAAAGAGGTAGCCAGGTGTGGTGGCGCATGCCTGTGATCCCAGTACTCTGGAGGTTGAGGCAAGAGGATTGCCCACAAATTCAAGGCCAACCTGGGCTACATAGTGCATTCAGGGCCAGTCTGAACTATATAGTGAGACTCTGTCTCAAGAGAAAAAAGAAAAGAAATAAGGTAAGTATTGTACATTAGTCAGAGTACTAGCCACCCACAATAGTGGCAGCAGTAAAAGAAGGTGTAAGAGTAGGAAAGAACAAAGATGCATGAAGATTGCAATTGATAGATTGTATTTCTGTATTCTACTCGAGATTCTACAGATAAATCATTAAAATTAAAATGATTTTAAAAATAATAAAATGGGGCTGGGAACTTGACTTAGTAGCTGGAGCGCTTTCTAGCAAGCACAAGGCCTTGAGTTCAATCCCCAGCACCAAAAAAAATAATAATAAGATGCCTTACACAAAAGCCCAATTCATTTATGCACTAAACCACAAAAAGAAAATCTAATTTTAAAAAAGATATCATTTATAATAGCTTCAGAATAATCTAGGTATAAATCCAACAGATGCAAGTTCTTAATTGGAAAAGATCAGAGGTAGTAGGGTCAGAAAAGACTTTTCGTATCCTTGTCTGCTTCTAGCTCCATGACTAGTTTTAAATCCATACTGACTGCTCAGGGTAGCTGACCTTGTGCATATATCATTAACCTCTTATGCCCAGTTTTCTCACTTAAAAAAGAAATAATAGCTGTCTTGTGTGGTAGTGTTAGGATTACCCTATGATGGTGCTTATCAAGTCCTTAACAAACTACTTACTAAGTGATTTTTGTTCTTACCAGTTCTATGAAGGAAAATTTAAGTTGTCTTTATACGCTGTTAATGAATTCAGGAAAATGAACAAAATCTGTTCCCTATTTGTATAAAAGTAACTATGTGTTTTGTTTGTTCTGGTGTTGTAACAATTCAGTTTCTACCTCAAAATTACCTCTATAATGGAATATGCCTCACAGATGTTATCAATGGGGCAAAGTCACAGAGATTTAAGGCTAAATTTTGTTTGACAGTGTCAGCCTAATCTAAACTTAGGCTAACCTAAATGTGTTAGTTGTTTTTTTTTTAAGTGTGGTTTATTCGCTGTATTTTTTCACCTTTTATTTTTTTATTAGAACGTGTTCTCAGTACATTATCATTACATTCATCATGAAGGATGTGTGCATGTATATAGCATGTCTTTTTCTTAGAGGGTGGGTGCTGGGATTGAATTCAGGGCCTCACGCTTGCTAGGCAAGCACTCTACCACTGAACTAAATCCCCAACTCCTGGTATGTTTTAACTATATTTATTTTTGTCCACTTCCCCTCACTCCAACCCTTCTTCCCTTCCACATTTATAGAAGTTCTTTCCATTTTTTCAACTTTCTCTTATAACAAATACCTGAGATACTTATGAAAATACCTTATTTTGGCAGGCTCTTAGTCCATAACTGGGTGCATCCAATTCTGTTAGAGTTGTGGCAGGGCAGCACATTACATAGCAGAATCATGTGGTTGAGCAAAAGAATTCACCTAATGATAGAGACAGAAAAGACACAAAGAGTCCGATCGACCCCTTCAAGGGCATATCTCAATGACTAGAAAGCCTCCCACTACGCCCCGCCTCTTAAAAGTGTCCACTACCTTCCAGGAACAGCTTTCTGGGAGCCAAGCCTTTAACACATGGGCCATAAGGGAACATTCCATCCAAATTTAGGTACTAAACTTTATGCTGTTGGTTTAGTTCTAAAATCTTTTGAGTGGCTTCTTGCTTCTTTTGGCCAAGCACAGCAAGGAAAGCACATTTAAAAAGAACTATTTTGTAGAACTGATGGTACCTGCCTATAATCTCAGCATTCTAGGAGACTGAGGCAGGAGGATCTCAAGTGCAAGCCCAGCCCACGCAATTTAGTGACTTAGTGGCACCCTGTCTCAAAATAAATTTTAAAAAGCTGGGAAGGTAGCTCCATGTGAAGTGTTGGGGTCAATCCTCAGTACTGGGAAGAAAAAAATTATTTTTGTAATCTTTTAAAACCATTGTAAGTTCTATTATTTAATGTACTATTTCTATATAATATTTTTATCCTTAACATCACTTTTAAGGAAGTTCAGAAAATATTAAAATAATTGTTCTCAAATATATGTAGGTTAATCTGGAAGTTTGTCAAAAGAGCTTTAAAATGTGGTTCTTTCATCTCTTCCCACTTGTAAGTACCTTTTTTTGTCTTTCCAGCTGCACGTTATGAAGAAGGGGAATCAGAAGCAGAGAGTATCACTTCCTTTATGGATGTTTCAAATCCTTTTTATCAGCTTTATGACACAGTTAGGAGCTGTCGGAATAACCAGGGGCAGCTAATAGCTGAACCTTTTTTTCATTTACCTTCAAAGAAAAAATATCCTGATTATTATCAGCAAATTAAAATGCCTATATCACTACAGCAGATCAGGTAAGATCACTTCTGCATTATGCAGTATAAATCTGTTTTCATATGGTTGAGCACATGTGCGCGCGCACGCACACACACACACACACACACGTTCCATCTCACAGTGGATTATGATATTAAAGGTAAAAGTACCTTTACCTCAAAAGTTAATTATTCATTTTCTTATAATTCAGCAAAGTAGAAAAATCTTTCTGCTTACACTTTTCATTGATACTTTAGTGATGTTAATTTATCTATATTTAAATTCTATATAGATGAACCCTCAAAATAAGTATAGTTGGTTCTTGGAAAATTTATTGACTAAAACTGTACATGAAAGATGGTTTGTTTTAGTTTCCCATTTCTGTTGAGAGAAGTTTTATTTTGTTTTGTTTTGTTTCGTGATAGGGTCTTGGCTGTACTGCCCAGGCTGGTCTTGAACTCACACACTCAAGTTATAAAATGTTGATGTAATAATTGGAAATTCAACCAGAAAGAATATTTAAACCAACTAGTATCCTTAAGAATAGTAGGAAATCTCAACAACAAAAACACCCCAGGTTGGGGATTTAGCTCAGTGGTAGAGCGTTTACCTGGCAAGCACAAGGCCCTGAGTTCAACCTCCAGCACCAAACCGGGGCCCCCCCCCGAAAAAACCAATTCAAAAATGGGCAGAAGACGCGAATGGATATTTCTCTTAAAAATACACAAATGGCTTAAATAAGCATGTGAAAAAATGCCTAACATAACTAATCACTGGAGAAGTGAAAATTAAAACTATAGTGATACCACTTTACCCCATTATGATAGTTGCTATCAAAAAAAAGAAGAATGTACTGGTGAGTATACAGAGAAAGGGGGACCTGGTGCACCGTTGGGAAGGTGGTACACTGGGAGGTAGTATGACAATTTCTCGGAAAATTTAGTTTTACTACTGTATTTCCTCAAAAATAAGACCAAAGTCTTACATGAATTAATTTTCCAAAAGGACAAGAAGGACTGGTGAGTATTTGCTTAGCACATAAGGGGCCATGGGCTCAAATTCCCAACACTGGAAAAAAGCGGGGGTGGGGCGAAGCATAAAGGTAACTGAAAATCCTAATTTGGAATCAAGTAAATGACTTTAAAAACTTAGTTTGCATTCCATCCTTATTTAATCAGTATCTGTGAATCTCAGTATTATGTGTATATTGCAAGTTCCTTTGTTACATCTTCTCATAAATTTTCAAAGATAGTTACAGTATTTTCTGGAAATCAATAAAAGTTATTTTTAGACTTTTGTATATAAAGAACAGAAAAACAAAAAGAACTTAACTGATCTGCTGTGCTTTCTTGTTTATTTAAGTTAAAAGTAAAAAGAAGGTAATAAGTAATACATGATATTTTGTAATTCCTACCTTGTATGTTAGATTTTCCAATACAATCATTTGGAAACAAGAAGTAGTTAAAAATAACTGGGCATGGGCTGGGGATTTAGCTCAGCGGTTAAAGTGCTTGCCTTGCAAGCACAAGGACCCAAGTTCGATCCCCAGCACCAAAAAAAAAAAAAAATAACTGGGCAAGGTAAGAATAAGCTGATATTTTTAGGCTTCATAGGAGATAATTAAGCTTCTAAGTAGTAGGTGTTAAAATACTGGTGCTTTCTAGATTTTAGGAAGATAGGCTAACAACATGTGTTTAATGATTTCACATTTGTAACTTCTGTTTTCATTACTTGACTAGTAAGATGTATGGTGCTTTTATTTAATCCAGTCATTGGGAATCTTTTATACAAGGATATAGAAAATCAATTTATTTAGCTCTCCTAAAATAATGCAGAAAGTGAGTTTGACATTCATTAGGAAAATAGCCTAGAAATTTATCTTTCATATTCTTTGTCTTAGAAAAGATGGTGATAGTCTCATATTTTTTGTAAAGTTCCCTTTCAATTGAATAATTTTGTCCTCTCTGTCTTTTCACATTCATTCCTTGGTTTTCTCTTCTGATAGCCTAATTAGTTAGGGGGAAAAAAGAAGCTGAATTAAGTCCTCAGGCAACATATTTCCCTGTCACAACCTTCTTCCAAATTGGAATTTTTTAATATAACCTTTGTTTTAAGTTTGTAATTCTGCAGAACTCTTTCTCCCTTTTACTGTGGTAGTTGTGTGGCTTACTGATAGGGAAGGGTGATAAATAGGGAAGTGGTTGAGGCCCAGCTGGTAGCACACTAAACTTTTGAAAGGTCAACATTTAGGATGTCTGATCCTTTCTAAGAGCACAGAACCCATGATGCCTGACAGGAGCCTTGCCCTGTGCCTGGACTCCCATTGTGTTCTATAGAGCAACAGCAGTCTAGGGTAGTGCTAATCCAGTAGAACTTTCTGCCAGGAACAAAAAATCTTGTAATACCTGTATTGTCCAGTGTGATAGTCACTAGTCACATTTGGCTGGTTAGCACTTGAAATGTGGCTAACACAACTAAAAGACTTGATATTAAGTTTATTTAATTTTAATTTCAGTAGCCACATGTGATTAGTGACTGCTGCATGGTGTATGAAATATGATCAGAATATATGGTCAATGTTAAAAAATTTTTTAAATTTATTATACTAAAAGACACATTGTCATTAATCCCCCTCTCCCTTGCTTCAAACACATTTATCCCATTGTTCTTGACTCTTTCTGAAGTAAAGTTTTCATTTATAGCAGTTTCTGTGAAAACATGGTGTATCCTCATCGATCTTATTCCCTGTATCTGACACTGTATGACTTCTCACTTTTCCCAAAAGTGAAAATGACGACTAAAGATAAGCATTTTGAATTGATTCAGGAAACTGAGACAGCCTTAAACACTGCAACTAAAGATATGAAAAGAAAACTTCCAGAACTGCTTCAGAAAGTGGCAAGATGGGGCTGAGAATTTAGCTCAGTGGTTAGAGTGCTTGCCTAGCAAGCACAATGGCCGGAGTTTGATCGCCAGCACCAAAAAAAAAAAAAAAAGCAAGAGCAAGTGGCAATAACCATGAGATAAGTGTGTTCAAAGTGAGGGGGAGTACAGTGGTAGTTTTAGTTCATAGTTCATGAATCCAGTTCTCTCCACCATTCTGGTTGTAAACCAAACTGAACGAAAACTAAATCAAATTTTCCTGTAAGGTCAACATTGAACCTAACCACAGAAGTTGATTCAGTTCTCATCCAACTTGGTTTGCAATCAGAATTGTGGAAAGAATCAAGTTTGTGAACCAAGGCACCACTGGGGAATTAATGGCAGTGTCTTTTATTGTAATAAAAATTTTTAAGGTCAAATATTTGGCATATTTTTCAATCACACTGCATACAGTATGGCTCTAGGAAGATTTTTTGGCATAATTGAGTGTCCCCAAAAGCAATAAAGAATGGAAGACTGAGGCTAGGGAGGTAGCCCAGTGGTAGAGCACTTGCTTAGTGTGAATCTCAAATCTCAGTTTAATCACCATTAAAAAAAAAAGAGAAAGCGTGAGATAGTATGGCTTCTCAGGTTCTTTTCCACTGTGTTGGGTTTGTCACTGCCATGTTTTATTTTCCATTCCTTCCTCTTCTACCCTGATTAACACTAGTTTGAAAAATACCTGTGTGTCTATTAGAGGTTGTCTTTTACAAATTTGGTTTCTCTGTTCTTCTTGAGTGTTGAGAACACCTGGCATTCTACCCTTTGAGTTGGTAGGGTGTAATTTAAAATATGGTGCTAGATACATAAGCTGGTACTGAGAACCGAATTTGTGCTTAGTTTTTGCTTCCTTGCAGAGATATTCTATAATAATAAAATACCTATAATAATATTTTTATCTTATTGAGTACTACGCAGAATAATCTGAATATGATTTTTGGTCAATTTTAAGTAAAATAATATATACCAAATGGGCAATGCCATTCTTAGAGAAAGTTTTAACTCTCTACATTTATTCAGTGAAGCTGTTTTTACATATTTTCTGTCGTTCTTAATACTGTTTTTGATTATTAGTATGCAGATCTTTCAAGATTTAAAAATTTAACCACTATGTGCAGATTCATGGGATTAAAGCAAGCTGTGACTCTTTACTTTGTACAAAGTACATAAAATCTTTCTGGGAGTTGTTATTAATAGAAATAATGTCAAAAAAATAGAAATAATGTCTAATATATCTGAATTCTTAGAACTTTAAAATAAGCCAAAACTTCAGCTTTAAACCATCATATTTCATTAAAAGTTATTATATTGGAGAGAATTGTAGTGAATGAACTCTTACAAATCTGCCTGTCATTTACTATCATAAGATCTCTGCTCACTCTTCATGGATATCTTCCTTGGAGGTAAATACACTATTCCAAATGCTTCTTCATGGCATTGCCACTACTTTTTCTTTTTACTCTTCTTTCTTTTTTTATCCCCTTATTGTTATCACTAGTAAAGTCACCATGTAATGCTTGTCAAGACTTTCAGGATTATGTTTCATAATTTTCATGATAGAAAGTTCTAGCCATTTATTTGTCTTTCACAGAACAAAGCTAAAGAACCAAGAATATGAAACCTTAGATCATTTGGAATGTGATCTGAATTTAATGTTTGAAAATGCCAAACGCTATAATGTTCCCAATTCAGCCATCTATAAGCGAGTTCTTAAATTGCAGCAAGTCATGCAGGTATGATTTCTTAGACATGATTTTGTTAAGTTTGTTATATGTGTCATTGGAATAATTTCACTTGTTTCCCATGTTTTTTAAAGATGTGTGTACAGGTACAAATCCCCTATGATGAATGTTATCACTGTGTACATCTAAAATGTACATTAAAAAAAGTAAGACGGTGTGATTCCCTCCGGCAATATCAAGTGATTGATTTCAACAACAATTACTGCTAACCATTTCTTTCAGGGTTTTCAGGGTCTTGTAGAAAAGAAATAATAGTTTAGAAACGTTAAGATTTGTGAGTGGAAGAAGCTGGGATTTGTCCTGTGGTGATAACTTTAGGATTCTTGGGGAATTACCCTTTAATTCCAAATAATATTCCCTCATTTAGGTTTTATCCCCTTGGTTCCAGACTTTGTCTCAATTAAGATAGGGCTGGTCTACAAGAAGGGACGTCCACAGCAAATTAATCATTGTATAGGGTCCAAGAGTTCTCTCTAATAGCCTTTGAAGGACGTCTGAGGTTACCAGTCATCTACTTGTAAGACCAAAAAGTAGATGTGAAATAGAAGTTGGCCTGTCTCATAGTTTTGGTTTTTTAATTTGTTTTTGTTTTGTTGTTACAGTTTTTGGCCATTGTTTGTTTGTTCATTTGTTTGTTTTGTTGTAGTATTGGGTACATTCTCAGCCTGTTTTTAGTTTTTATTTTGAGACAGAGTCTCACAAAGTTGCCTGGACTGGGCCTAAAACCATGTCCCTCCTGTGTCAGACTCTCAGTTTTTGGTAGAATCTTTTTGGAAAGACAGTCTTCAAGCGAGGAAACAAAAAAGGCAATTTTAGATAACCCATAAAACCTTGATTTTATATGACCAACACTGTCATGAATTCACTGGTGTGAATTTCAGATGTTTCTTTTGAAGTACTCTGTATATATGTTCCTTAAGCCTGCTGTGCTTGGACCTTTAGCTCTCTTTGGTAGAAGTTCTTTAAAAATTAATGTGTTGAGAGGTTGGGGATTTAGCTCAAGTGGTAGAGCGCTTGTCTAGCAAGTGCAAGGCCCTGAGTTCGATCCCCAGCACCACCAAAAAAAAAAAAAAAAAGCATGTGTTGAAACTTAGATCTTCTCTCACTGCCCACACTAAACTGTATTCTAGCCACTTTGTACCTTAGAAGTCAGAAATACGAAAGGCCCCAGTTGACCTAACTTGAATGTAGCCACCAGAGCATACAACTTGCCTCGCAGTGCTTCTAACTAGTTAACACCCTTTATTGCTTTAAATGCTCTAGCAAACATCCATTCTTCAACTCTCTAGATCCATTTTTTTTTTAACCTACTTTTCTGTGTGCTGGCTTTTATTGAACTGGATCATTAAAAATGTTTCAGACTCTTTAATTTTGTGCATCCTACCTATGGTTTTCTGGATGAACATGGTATGTCTAGCTCTTACATTCATAGATTTCATAGCAGCGCTCAGAAAAATGAACCTGACTTCTAGCCCACACTAAACTGCTCTGTTTTAGGCAAAGAAGAAAGAGCTTGCCAGGCGAGATGACATTGAGGATGGAGACAGCATGATCTCTTCAGCCACCTCTGATACTGGTAGTGCCAAAAGAAAAAGGTATATGTTCTTCTCATAGCTAGAACCATCTCAGTTCCTGATTATTTTAGATAAGTGCAGGGAAAAATTTTTTTAAACTGAGAAGTATGAATTCTGTTACAAGCTTTAAGTATTTAATGACATTCTCTTTTAAGAATTCATTTGTAACTTGGAATTATTAGCTTTTTTGTTGTTCTTTCTGTTTGTAAGTACTGTGTTTGCTTTTAGAGGACACAGAGAAAAATGACAACATGGGTAGCTAGCAAAGCATGTTACTCTTTTTACATCCAGATTATTTTTTAAGGTAGCATTTGAAGAGTGCCACTTAAATCTAATTTAGGTACAATAATTGCTACATAGTGAATCACAAGAGTGAACTGTGAATTAGGAAAGGTAAGGAGAAATTTGGTACTACCACCGTAGTAAAGTCAATCATTGCTCTTACTCTTATTTTCCCTTGTTAACTTGATCTTTGTGATTTTAAGAATGTCAGATTGTAAATTATCAAATCATAACTTCTTAAAATGCATAAAATTTTTTTTTTCACCTTTCTGTCAACTTCCCTAATCATTTCTTCCTCTGATGGGTTTTGTGGAAGGGGGACCTTACTGTGAGATTCTGAAGCTGGGCTACTGAAAGGAATCATGCAAGACCATCTCTTATCTACCCCTCCCACATGGAGTTTCTCTGGCCTGATCATTTGAAACACCATATTCTCCCTCAGTTTAACTATCTTACAGTCTTGGCAGCAGTATTTAATCTGGAAAGGATACTTTTAAACAAAGAATGAGCTAATCTCTAATAGGACTTGACAAATTCAAAATTGAAGAGATCATTAATCACTCTTGACACAGTTCTTTGCATACATTAAAAGGTCCAATAAGATCAGATTTTTTAAAAGTTTAGAAAAGAGAAGCTCTCCTGTCTTTCCCTCTTTTAAAGAGCATTTGGGGAAAACATTTTATTTTAGCCTTGAAAATAACTTTGTAATACTCTGCCTTGGTAACTAAATTGATTGGTGTGCCCTGAGATGTGACCCTCCTCCATTACTGGCCTTCATCCTTCCAAGTTCTTAATTCCTTGTTGTACCAGGGACAACGGAGGAAAAGTGTGAAACCAGATCAGAGACATCAAATCAAGAACATCTTTGAGTATAATTATATAACTACTTCAGCATCACCTGTGTTTTCCAGATCAGTCACCAATCAAAGATAAAAACTTCTCAGGCAAAAGAAGGTAATGGAGGCAAAAGTGATGGTACAGTTAGTGCCAGCACTGGATGAAGAGAGATCATAAATTAGTTGAGTGTTAAGAAAACACTTCCAAGAACGCATTAGCCCAGGCCAGATCCTTAAAAATTACATATCTCTGTGCCTTGTAGTTTGTGGGATACACAAGTAGATTAAATGTAATGTATTGCCCTAAACCTCCTTAAAGACAAACCAAAAGAAACTGAGCTTTATGTTCTTAAAATGATAAAATCCTATTTCAGACAAAAAGTCTCAGTATGAACAGAGACTATGAAGTGTTTTGTGTAGTAAACTGAGAAACACAAATAAGAGAACAACTATAAATCATCTGCCAAAGCAGTAGAAGAACAAACTTGAGGTTGAGTTGCAACCATAAGTGAACATTAAAAGATTGAGAAAATTAAGTCCCCTACTTTGGTCTATAACAAAGGAAATAATATGGTGAACTTTTCAGAACTAGTTACGTTGAGAGGTTTTGGTAATATGATATAGACTTCTCCAAAAGTCAAGCAAACAGCAGCCCAGGAGGTAAAGCTAAGGCTTGGCTGGGGAAGTCAGGGCCAAATTTTCCCAAGTACTTTTTGACTCCTAACTGTTGTATATAAGTCTATCTTTGCCTTATTTTTTAATACCAAAGAATGTGAGAAAAATTGATTATATTATCTCTTTATGCTAGGAGTAGGTTCTTTTCCCCCATCACTCTACCCAAAAATCTACTTTCTATCTTCCATATTGGAATGTTCCAAATATTACAGTCTTTTGTCCTTTGGGCTGAATAATCCTCTTTTTCTTAACCATATTTGGTTTATGCATGATCCTCCAATGTTGCTTGTTTTATTTCTCTTCACATGTGTGTTTGTTTCTGCTTTCCCAGGAGCACTCATGACAGTGAGATGTTGGGTCTGAGGAGGCTATCCAGGTGTGCAGTCCTTTTTTTGCATAAACATACTTTTAAAAGTGTAACTCTTCTGTGGCATGGTCAGTACTGACAAGGTGTAAAGTAAAGTCTTAAGCATGCAAAAAAAGTATTTGTGGTGCCAGTTTATATTACAAGTAAAGAAAATATGACAGTTTAGGAATCCAGCTAGGAAGATCAGAATTGGCTAACCCTAGATGTGTTCAGCATTAGCCTTAATTTATTGCTAGCTTTGCCGGGGCAGAGGCACCTTTACCAATTTTTGTGACTATGCTTCTGTAGCAAAAGATAGAGGCTGCTAACAGGTGGCATTGTTGTTGATGAGCCAGTGGGTGCTGATTCCCTTTCAGGGATGTATTACTGATTGGGGGTGGTGGAGGGATCAACATTGACAATGTTGGTGCATGTGGGTTCTTATACATTAGGTTAGTATTTCTTGAACATAGATGCATCTTCTCAACCTTTGTCATGTCCATGCCTATTTCTTTAAATGCATCTATTCTTTTGCATGTTACTTTTGATTTTTAAAAATACTTCTGAGTTGTCGTATCACAGTGCTAATAATAATTGTGTACTGCTTTTGTTTTCACATTTGCTGCCTGAATTTCAGAGTGTCAGTGGCTTACCAGACACCAGACTTTAACAGATCATAAAGGAGAACAATTAGTCGTCTTTTTTACTTGTCAGGAACATGGTGGTCAGGGAAAGAGGAAAGCTGAAAACAAGTGAAATTATATGGGAGCAGTGAAGTAAAATAATTGCATAGAGGACACAACTATGTTTTATATGAAAATGTTGCCTCATTGCCCAAATAGCTTTAGGGAAGATTATTTCTCTATCTTGTCTTTCCTTGAGAATTAAGTATTCTAATATTCTACCTATATGTTGTTGTCATATATAATATACTCTACAAAACTACAATTACATTGTCATCTTCCTAGTATTTTCCTTAAGAAAAGTTTTTGTCAGATGGTAAATTTATGAAAATTTCCATGGATTATATTCTTTTACATCTTTTGTAGTGTGTTCCATCAACTCCAGGTGTTAGTAGAAGTGAAAATGGGGGCATCCTGAGACACTGTTATAACCCTGAGCTCTGGAGACTTGAGTGCCCAAATTACCTGTTCTTTAGCTCTGGAGTCTAAGTCTCATTTCAGCTTCTTTATCTGAAAAAGGAGTTAATGACAGTAACTGCATAGGTGAGGATACAGTTGGTTAATATGTGTAAAACTGTTAGAACTGGTCCTGGATGTAATGAGTACTTAGTAAATATAGCTCTATGTCTGGAAAGCAGTACCTGTTGACATTAGGACTTTGCAGATTTTAGTTTTAGCCTTTTTTTTTTTTTTTTTTTTGAAACAGGGTCTGTCTATGTAGTTTAGGCTGCTTTGAACTGTAGCCCAGGCTTGCCTCAAACTCAGTGATTCCCCCTGCCTCAGCCTCCTGAGTGCTGGGATTACAGGCATGCACCTCCACACCTGGCTCGTTTTAGTCAGCTATTACCAGTCTGGGAATACTCACTGGAAAAGATTGAATGATGAACAAAAAGGTAGGTTAAATACAGCAAGCTTTATAAAAGAAAGAATCTTGGAGTTTACTTAATTTCATGGCAGATACTGCTGAAGCTTGTAGGCCAGGGAGCCAAGTGCTAGGAGACCTGGAAGCCTATGAACAGAGTCAACTGATTAGAGAGGGCCTTGTTAGGTGCCAGCTTTTAGGAAAAAGAGAGACGTGATAAAAGCAGCATGGTGATTATTGGTTTATTCACTTTATGGCCTTAAGAATTCATTTGATCTCTAATGAATAGCTCATTATTTACTTCTGCAAAGTTAGGATAGTAATTGTACCTGATTCTGAGAGTTTAAGACTACATAGTGTTTCACCATAATGGAAGTATTAGCTATTACCATAAATAGAAATAGAAATTCTATTGCTAATATATTCAAATAAGAGCTTTGGTAGAAGAATAATGATAAGGACATTTGAGAAAGTCATCAACCACAAAGATTAAGGCCAGGACTGACACTGTGGTATGAACAGTTGAAGGAAAATCAGATCTGGAAATGCTGTGGAAATCTAGAATTTGGTGATAGGCTAAGAGGAGCAAAAAGTAATTGATTTCCCATATTTCAGAGTAGATTGACTTGGGAGGATGGTAGTAGTGATAGTCCTGGAAAATGAGGGATTCAAAACAGAGGCCTAGGTAGTCAAAATCCTTATGCAAATTAGAAACAGCATCTGTTTCTTAAGATGTTCGACTTTCGTGTATTGGAAAATTAATATAATATATTGATATTTTAGTATAGGACCCTTTATAGCCCATCTCCTGTAAAATTCTAAAATAGTATATTTAAAATTATAGTAAGTCTACAACATAAGAACAAGTTCCATTCCAGGAGAATTGTTCGTAAGTCAGATTCATTCATAAGCCAACAAAGTGAGTCTTACACATACACCTGTGAAAGTTCACAACGCAAGTGATCATAAGTCAGGGACTTAATGTATATATTAATTACAACAATGTGTATGAACTGACTTAGTATCCTCTTAAGTCTGGTCCCTTCTCTGCTCAATAATGAACAGCCCTGGTTTTGAACTCCTTTAAGATGTGTTTTACTTTAGTATGTTCAAAAGTATTGATTAAAAAAAATGATTTTTGCTGGTTACAACTTGTAATATTTGGTATTGTCTCCAAAAATGGAGGAGTCGACAAACTGTTGATCAGTTAATGGTTTGAAGAAGGTGGAGAAATAGCATGATAAAAGGGTTCTAAGAAGAATCTGAAAAACAGAGGTTAAAAACAGCAGCTAGAAGCTGAGTACTGTGTGTACACACACCTATGAATCCTAGTACTCTGGGAGGTTGAGGCAGGAGGATCAAAAGTTCAAGCACAGTCTTGGGCAACTTAGTGACTTAGCGAGACCCTCCCTATCTCTCAGTTTTTTCTGGAAATCAAATTAAAACTAATAGACCAATAGTTCTCATTTTCAAAGGCAATAAAAGGATCTGGAAAAATGTGAACAAAATAACAAACTGAATCGGTTCACTTATGAGCCTAGCATGGAGGGTGAAAACCAATTTTCCTTTTTTTTTCTTTTTTTTTTTTTTGAGACAGGGTCTTACAGTGTACTTCAGGCCACCCTTGAGTTTACTGTGTAATATAGGTTGGCCTTGAAGTCATGGTGATCTTCCTGCCTTAGCCTCCCAAGTGCTGGAATTACAGGTGTGTGCCACCATGCCTGGCTAGAGCAATTTTTTATCTACAACTAGATTTCGTATTGTCAATATGTCCCATTCAAAGCTACCAGGTGTCAAAGTTACTGGCATTGAAAGAATGGACCATTTTCTTCAAAATCTGAACTAAGATGGTAGTGGTGGTACTTGTCCTATAATCCTAGCACATGGGTGATTGAGGCAGAAGGATCAAGAGTTGAAGGCCAGCCCATCACAAGGTCAAGACCCTATCTCACAAAACAAAAATGCCCTAGGTTCAGTCCCAGATGAGCATATTTGAAGCTTCATACAGAAAAGCCTAATGGTAATTAGGAGGAGTGTGCTAAATTCTGGAAGGTAACAGGATCGATCTTCTGGTCTAGGTCAGAACCTTCACCCTTCACTGGAATGAGGATTGATTTAATTCTGAATTGATTATGTAGATCCTTTTTTTTTTGAATGTTGGGGATTGAACTCAGGGCCTTGCACTTGCTAGACAAGCACTCTACCACTGAGCTAAATCCCCAACCCCTACTTAGATCTTTTATGATTAGGTCTTCAGACTTGAATTATTTAGCCTTCCTTTGGTTTTGCTTTAGTGGTGCTAAAGACCAAGAATGAAAGAACTCTTTATCTTACATCATCACTGCAGGATGCCTCTTTAGAGAAATAGTGTCCAGTAATTGAAACCTCTCCTGTATTATTTAACAAAAACACAGAGATGCAAAAGAAATACGGAAGAAAATGTCAAGAACAATCCTAGGTCCACATGACTGCAGTAGAGTGAGTCCGAGAATTGGACTAAGAGACCCACACAGCCACAAAATTTGCTTCCAGAATGAACTTCCTTTTCCTTATAGGACAGGAAACAAAATATTTACCTTCAAGTGCTATGTTATAGCCTTTTAGTAAATGTTTATTGAATAGAAACAAAGTTATAAGTCATCCCTTATAATATACCTGACTGTTCACCTGAGGACTGCTGGTTAAGAGTTTGGCTAGAAATTCTTTTCCAGTGTCCTGAAGACTACAGGAACAGTTGACCAGAAATCATATTGGAAGATTATTTCTTCTAATTTTCTAAACAGCTCACCATAGGCAAGTCATTTAGCCTTTGTGACACAGTCTTCTATAGATGAGACCATCTACTGTCTTGGGCCTCTTTTGAACTGTGGGGCTAGACTATGATCCCTTGTACTTTGTTCCATACCACTTATCAATTTCTCAGTGTCATACCTCACATGTGGAATTTGGAAACAAGACAGGGATTCACACTCAAGGGTGAAAATTTGCTCTGTAGAGAACTCAGGTGAACCGTAAACTACTTCTTTAAACCAGTTTGAGATTATACAGTAATGCTGGTGGAGGGAGGGAACAGGGATTGACCCTGACATGATCAATACAAGAGTCTTTTATCCACTATAGAAAAACTAATCTATTACACAGTCTTTTTTTTGTTTTCTGGAACCCAGAACATACTATTGTTTTAGTGTGGTTAAGAGATGGAACACTTCTCTTTGTTTTGTTTTTGTGTGTTTGTGCTTGGAACTGAGAATATTATTAAAAATAGGGAATAGCTAATTTTATTGTACTGTTGCTCTGCTTTGTTTTAAAAACAGAGAACTGTATTTCATTTGATGATAGAAGTTTCTTTTGATGTTGGACAAGATCTTTTTTTCAAGCATTGCATTTCATAAGATGTTCAAAACAGGTCACTGCTGGTCACTGGCTGCCCCTGCCAGAATCATTGTTTTTACTCTTTTGGAAATTTTCTTAATATTTGTCTATATCTTCCAGCATGTTTACTATGTTTGTGGCATGGGTAATCAGTACATTATAATCATAGTGAAGCACATGTCCACAAGATTAATGTTTCATTTCATGTTTGTCCTTGTATAAAGAATACTGAACCTGTTATCATTTTTCCCTTCTGCCTCCCCCTTCAACAGTAAAAAGAACATAAGAAAGCAGCGAATGAAAATCTTATTCAATGTTGTTCTTGAAGCTCGAGAGCCAGGTTCAGGCAGAAGACTTTGTGATCTATTTATGGTTAAACCATCCAAGAAGGACTATCCTGATTATTATAAAATCATCTTGGAACCAATGGACTTGAAAATAATTGAGCATAACATCCGCAATGACAAATATGCGGGTGAAGAGGGAATGATAGAAGACATGAAACTGATGTTCCGGAATGCCAGGCACTACAATGAAGAGGGCTCCCAGGTGAGGAGAGATGAGGGTCTTAAAATAAATACTTTCTTTGGGTACTAGCAGAATAATATAGGTTTTTTGTTTTGTTTTTCTTGTATTTTTTTGTTTGTTTTTGTTTTTGTTTTGAGACATGGTCTTGCTGGGTAGTTCAGGCTGTCGTTGTGCTCACTATGTAGTTAGTCCAGGCAGGCTTAGAACTCACAGCGATCCTCCTGCCTCAGCCTCCTGAGTGCTGGGATTACATTTGTGCACCTCCATGTCCGGCAGAATAATGTATTTTGAAATACCAGCTGTGGACCTAACTTAGGTTATTCTTGATGGCTGGGTTCGTTTGTCTTAATTGTTTAAAAGTGGAAATCGTCCTAGATTTGAGTCCTGCTTTGCCAATCCTTGTGTAAGTTTCCTAATCTATCATTTAGGAATCATAATAGTACTTGGGTTATTTTAGAATTTAAAAAAGATAGTGTCCCTGAGTTCGATCCCCAGCACCCCCCACCCCCGCAAAAAAAGATAGTGTGTATTAAACATTTAGAACAGGCCTTGATACCGAGTAAGTACCCAAAAGAAAACTGAATAGCATAAAATCTTTCATATTTTTATTTTTTTGAAATGGTGGTGCTGTCACTGAGCTATACCCTCAGCCATATCATCATTATTAATACTATCTTTAGTGGCCATACTTCTCCAAAGACAGCCCATGAAATTGTGCATTTATATGAGAATCAGCATAATGCCCCCATCAAAGTACTCTAAATAATTGATTCTAGTAGAAGCATCTTGATTTTCAGATTGGTTGGGGGAGTGGCAGTGCTCAGTATTGAACCCAGGACCTCAGTAACATTTTCAGTCACTTATTTCCTTTCTTTTGCTGTTACATTTGAATATAAAATAAAGTATGTGCTACCAGGTAAGGTGGTGCATGCCTGTAATCCCTTATATTCAGGAGGATAGGATAGGAGTATTGCAAGTTCAGGCCAGTATGAGCAATTTAATGAGACCTTGTCTCAAAAATAAAAAAGGTGCTGGGGATATAGCTCATTGGTAGAGCATATGAAGTGCCCAGCCGCTGGGTTCAATCCATAGTACTGAAAATAAATACATACTGAAAATACTTGTAGATCCAAAAAAAAAAAAAAAATGCTTCTCTACAACAAGAGTTAATACTATCCTTAGCATCACTGGCTGTTATACCACCTATCACTGGTAGAAATAAAAGCCACCCTTAAGAGTGGTGGCCAAAGAAGAGAAGTCACTTACTCCCTCAACTGCCCTGCTTTGGTGGGTGATCAAGGGAAGACATTTCCTCTTCGGGAGAGGTAGGAGGAGGCAGCTGTGAAGGCAAGGCCATTAGGTGAGTAACCTTGTTCTCGACTACATCTTACCTTGCTGGCCTTAGTCTTCAGAGAGAGAGATCCCTAAGCAAGGTTTGTTTTTGTTTTTTAACAGTTCGGATTCTAGGCTACGAACTCAGGTTTGAGATTAACAAAATTGAGATACTGCTCTCCAACCATCAGATATTTTAAATCTCTAATTTCCATTGGAATGTCTGGTACCTTGAAGATCAGGGGAAGATAGGGTTTTTTTAAGGAAAACAACATATGTAAATGGACTCATGTTAAAACCTGCAAGGATTCTAAACTTTTTAAAAAACTTCTTTATGGATGTATATTATACCTTAAAAGTTTTTTAGAAAATTATCTTAAATGTATTTTTGAAATGTAGGTGTATAACGATGCACATATCCTGGAGAAGTTACTCAAGGATAAAAGGAAAGAGCTGGGCCCACTGCCTGATGATGATGACATGGCTTCTCCCAAACTCAAGCTGAGTAAGGCGGCGTCACACTTTATTAATATTTAACTAAATGGTGAACATACTTGAACTCACTGGCACTCCATCAAGGAGTTTCCTCCATCTTTTCAAGCACACTCTTACTGTGGTTTAAGTAAATAGTGAAGAGTGTGTGGAGAATATAGCAACAAAAGTTTTGCTTGCTTTCTTGAGTACATACAGTGAACATTTTCTAAACATTAGTAAGAATAGGTGTTTTTTTCTACATCTGAAACCTGTAAGAGAATTGTGATGGTTTTGTTTCATCTTTTTGTATGTTTGTTTGGTAGTTTCTGGAATTAAAAATGAATCCCAGCAGCTCCTACTGAAGAGAATTTGAGAGTAGAGTTGTGCTACTCAGATATCATTCATTTGTGCTCTTGGAAGGTGGTTTTATTAAAAGTTTTGAGGGATAGGACAGCAGAAATAAAGAATTCTAGGATTGGGGATTTAACTCAAGTGGTAGAGCGTTTGCCTAGCAAGCACAAAGCCCTGAGTTCAATTCCCAGCACCCCCCTCCAAAAAAAAAAAACGAATTCCATTAAAGGGATTTCTGCATTATTTAAAATTATGACTAAATATCAAGCAAATTATAGCGATTTGTCAGATATTTTTTAGAGCCATACTAGCTTTGAAAAAGGGAAAACAAGTGCACCTATTTTTTCATATAAAATGATTATAAACTGAATTTCTGAATTGAGAATTGTTTATTGCTGAGTAATAATTCCTTGTTTCTCTTTTTATGGAATTGTAAAAGCATGCAGTAGGTTTGCGGAACTGCAAGACTTAGTCTACTTTATAGGACAAAATACCTCTTAGAATTAATTCCATAAGTTGAGGACTAATGATAGTTTAAAAATAACTAGCTAAGTAATATATTTAAATATGTTCATATTTTAAAGGGAAAAGGAATTTTAATGTGGAATGTTAATTACCTTTTTCTTTGCTTTTTTGTGATTTTTGTTGCGGGAAGGGGTTTGAGACAGGGTCTCACTATGTAGTTCAGGCTGGCCTTGAACTCTTGATGATCCTACCTCAGCCTCCCAAGTGCTGGAACTGCAGGCGTGCACTACTATGCCTGGCTCAAAGTTTTTTAGATATGTACAAATGAAAGATACTATGGGCTCCTATGTATATGTTACTCAATAATTACCAAGCTTATGTCATGCTAATTTTCTATGTCCTTTTTTTCCTAAATTATTTTAAAGCAAATCCAATCATGTTGTTTCCACTTCTATATAGTTCATTGTACATCTCTAAAATATGTAGACGTTTTCTTAAATGACCATGAGGTCATTATCATAGCTAATAAAATTATCAGTAGTCTGTTTCACTTAATACCTAACAAATTTTGAAATTCTGTTGATTGTCTCACAATGTATTTTTACAGTTGGCTTTATCAAAGCCAGATCTAATTAAATTCAGTAGATTAGATTTGACTGTTATGCCCTTAAACTCATAATCTAGAGTCTCCTCCCTTTTCTTTCTTCATGCCCATTGCCTCGTTGACAGGGTCCCCAGTTCTGGATTAGACAGTTTGTTTCCTCGTGATGTCAATTAACTTTTTTCTTATCCCTCTTATTTCTTATAAATGCAAGTTAACTTTAAAGGCTTAATTAGATTCAGTTTTAGTTTGACAAGGATATTTCATAAGAGGTTTTCTACACTTAAATGGCATAATGTCTCAGGGTACTACCTGATTGATGTAGAACCCAAATATGGCCTACACATTGCATTTGATTAATACTATTTTTTTTTTTTTTTGGTGCTAGGGAACGAACTCGGGTCCTTGTGCTTGCAAGGCAAGCACTTTAACCACTGAGCTGAATCCCCAGCCCTAATACTATTTTAGTTTGTAAATTTTCCTTCACCTCCCTCCACCCCGCTTAGTGGTTTTTACTATAGTTTCCTAGTCTTAGATTTTGCTCATTCATTAAGTCCCTGTGTTGTAGTATAATGTGTTTTGCTATCCTTTGTATTTTCTATAAGTTACTAGTTTGAGCCAGAGTAAGATTCAGACTTGAGACCCTGTCCTCTCCCTTTGGCACAAGAACCAACTTCATAGATGATACGTGGCATATGGCATCTGGTTGTGTCTTTCTGTTATGTTAACTGATATTGGTGCTCAATTCATTAATCCACTAAAGAGTGTAAAATAGTGTTAATTTTATCATTCCTTGTTACTTTTTAACTGAAATACTTTATATAGAGAAATTTTGCTTTATCCAATTTTTGGTTACCAGTGTTACAGTATTTTGTTTGTCTTGGTTTTAAAATTGTAACAGTTTGATCTTTCCTTCCTTTTTCTCTTTGACTTACTAGTTTTCAAAACAGTACATTAGTTTACTAGCAGAAAGACTCCTCCAATTTTACCCAGTTATTTTTTTGTTTTGTTTTGTTTTTTTAATGCGTCATTGAAAATTACCAGATTTAGGCTGGACATGGTAATACATGCCTGTAATCCCAGCTGTGTGGGAGACTGAGGCAGGAAGATCACAAGTTCAAACCCAGCCTGATCTCCTTAGCAATTTAGCAAAACCCCAACTCAGAATAAAAAGTAAAGATAAGAACTTGGATGTAGTTCAGTACAAAGACTCTGGGTTCAATCCTCAGTACTGTCAAAAGAAAGAAAAAAAATACATATTAAAAAAAGATCTGGGAGTGTAGTTCAGTGCAAAGACTGGGGGTTCATTTTGCAGTACTGTAAGAAAACAAAAAACTACTAGGTTCAAACATACTGTTAAGTTTTAACAGGTTGCAGTTATTGTCCTTATTGATGCTTAGCTTGTGTCAGGCTAGTTCCTATATTCTTTTGACAAGACTGTAGTAGGAAGTCACTGGTAGCTTCTTTGTTGTCTGGGATTCAAAGATACACCAAAGTGAGAATCAAACATTTGCCAGGGAGTCCAGACCTTTTGGGGATTTTGCTAAAGGATCAGGGCTCCTTGACATTAGTATTTAAAACTACTATTTTAAAACTATAGTCTTGGATATACTGCTGTGAGTTGGCAATTGTTTCTAGGCTTTTCAGTGGATGGACCTAAAAAAAAAAATATGGAGTTTACATTTAGGGCTGGGGATTTAGCTCAGTGGTTAGAGTGCTCTCCATGCAAGCACAAGGCTGAATTCAATCCACAGCACCCAAAAAAAAAAAAAAATTTTTTTTTAAACATAAGCTCAGGTGATACTTTCATTTGAGATTCAAGGCTACAAGGTTTTTGTATGCATCCTCCGTTTTAACATCTATATTTCTCCTATGATGAAAAATTTCAGTTCTCAGGTGACCAATTATAATATTACATAGCTACTTATTTGCCTTTTTTGTGTGTGTGTGTCTTTATTGTAACGGTGCTATGCTGCAGCACAGGGGTCAGTGCACAGAAGGAACCCCTCCTAAACTAAACCCCTACTTAATGCTTTTGTTTTTCTTTTATGCCACCTTCTTTATAGCTACCTTAACAGTATTCTCCCATGAAAAATATGATTACTGAGAACAGTTAAGCTTTTCTTCCCATTCTTTTTTTAATCTATAGAACCTATTTCACTGAAGACATAGTGTTTGTAATCCACTATGTTTTAAAAATCATTTGGGATAAACCCTTTCTTGTTAATACTTCTAACTATATACAAAATTAGGTTTCTTTCATTTTATCCATTTAACCTTATTTCTCTTTTTCCAGGTAGGAAGAGTGGTGTTTCTCCTAAAAAATCAAAATACATGACTCCAATGCAGCAGAAATTAAATGAAGTTTATGAAGCTGTTAAGAACTATACTGATAAGAGAGGTCGCCGTCTCAGTGCCATATTTCTGAGGCTTCCCTCCAGATCCGAACTGCCTGACTACTACCTGACCATTAAAAAGCCCATGGACATGGAAAAAATTCGAAGTCACATGATGGCAAACAAGTATCAAGATATAGACTCTATGGTTGAGGATTTTGTCATGATGTTTAACAATGCCTGTACATACAATGAGCCTGAGTCTTTGATCTACAAAGATGCTCTTGTCCTACACAAAGTCCTGCTTGAAACTCGGAGAGACCTGGAGGGAGATGAGGACTCTCATGTCCCAAATGTAACTTTGCTGATTCAAGAGCTTATCCATAATCTTTTTGTGTCAGTCATGAGTCATCAGGATGATGAGGGAAGATGCTACAGTGACTCCTTAGCAGAAATTCCTGCTGTGGATCCCAACTTTCCTAACAAACCTCCCCTTACTTTTGACACTATTAGGAAGAGTGTTGAAAATAATCGCTACCGGCGGCTTGACTTATTTCAAGAGCATATGTTTGAAGTATTGGAAAGGGCAAGAAGGATGAACCGGTATGTTTTCGAAGCCATTTCTTTTTGAGGACATATGATATTTAATGTAAAATAGATGATGAAAAACTGCTTTGATGCACTGTTTCATCTTAGGTACATGATTATAGTTAGTAGCATGCCGTTCTGAATTCTAGGCAGCCAAAACTTCTTAAAGAATAAGTATATCCTTTGAGGAAGAAGAGGGCACCCTACTGAGTCATCTAAATTAAAGCCAGTGAGAGGAAGGAAGTCAAAATTGAAGCTATAGCCAGGTGTGGTGATGCATCCCTATAATCCAGTACTAGGGAGGCTGAGGCAGGAGGATTGCTGTGAGTTCAAGGCCAGCCTGGGCTACATAGTGAGTTCAAAGCCAACCTGGACTATACAGTGAGACCTTCTCTCAAAAAAAAAAAAAAAAAATTGAAGTCATAGCATATACTTAAAATACACCCTTTCACAAAACATGTTTCTTAAAGGAATAAGTGCTTATAATTTGAAGTAGTATTGAGAAATAGCAGTAGGATTTTTCTTTTAAAGTTTGATTTCAATCCAAGAGTGTTTTAAATAAATAGCTCTGGGTTATTGTTCTAAGGTTACACTGATAGAAATTTGACCACCGTTTCAGGCACCTAAAAAAGCATCTTCTTCCTTTTTCTTTTAAACTTCAGATTTTTTACTTTAACTTGCTACAGACATTAAATGTTCTAAAAGAAGGGCTGGGGATGCAGTGTAGTGGTAGAGCACTTGCCTAGTATGTACAAGTCTCTGCGTTCAATGTCCAGCACAACATACACACAAAATTTTTAAAGACTTTCTTGAGTTCAATCCCCGGCACTAAAAAAAAAAAAAAAAGAAATTTTTTAAAAGTATTCTAAAAGATAAAGTTGTAATTTATATCAAACTTAAATTCCTTTTAATTTTACTCTGTGGTAAATATTTGTCATGTATCTGTAGTCTCAGTTGTTAAATTTAGTTCAGCAATTGCTGTGTATCTTCTGTGCTCTTAGAGCTACTTGGGAGAATACAGAAAGTTAAAGATACAAATCCTGTCTTCCTAGACCTTATAGTCTATGGTGCTATACCTTTAAGTGCTACACCTTTAAACAGAGTAATTCTAGCTGGAGAATATGAAGCCACCATTTGCTCTGGACCTTGAAATGAAAAATAAGTAGTAACACTCTTCCTTTTGAGCACCTGCACTTTGTAAAGCATCAGGCCCTTATAGTAGCTTTTCTTACCAGTTTGTACGTGAAGAATGGGGAGGCACAGAAGGAGAGAAGTTACCCAAAGCCTCACATCTAGTAGGTGGTGTGTCTTGTCCTGTTCCCCTCTGCAAAGGTGCTGATCACCATCATGGAGTACATCCATGGATAATCCTTGAGCTCTGTGCTCTGAGATCTTGAAGTCTGATGGATGGGACAGAACTTATGCTTAGGGAAAAAATAGTTCTAGTCATAAGACAACATATCAAAACCTGATTTAGAAAAGATGGTGGTATAAGAAACTCTGTGGCCTCATGTTCTCCTAAAAAGGAATGAGGCATCAGGGAGTGGGAGGGCGGGTAGGATTCAAATGAGTAGAGGGGAGGCTATTTTAAATAAGGAATGAACAAAGACAAAGAAGGGTTAGGAAATGAATGTGGTACATTTGAGAGACAGAGTTGAAGTCAAATTGGAGAGGCCCTCAAGTGCCATATTTAGGAAATGATTCTGACAGCAGGGCTAAAAATACAGAGAGAAAAGTAGCATCTTGTAGTCAAAATCAATAGGAGGTTTTCATTCAACATGTTTTTATTGGGTGCCTGCCAGTTAATGAACATGTATTAGATGCATAGGATATACCAGATAAACCAATAAAACCTGCTCTCATGGAGCTCAAATTTCCATTCTTGTTCTTTAAGTAGTACTTAAGTCTAAAGTCACTCTGTTTGCACCCTCCATCCCAAACCCTATCACATCTCAGGTTAGTTCTGAGTCTTCCAAATAGCATTTGTCTCTTAAATTGTTGGTAATTTTGTTTATTTTATGTAACATGTATTCTAAGGAGTAAGCAGATTTGTATCTTTAGGAAATGAGTACTTTTCACCCTCCCATGGTTTACATGATTAGTTTTTGCTTTGAGAGCTGGAAGATAGAGACTGGGCTACAGATACACTTTCTCTGTCATGCCCAGAGCTTTGTTGAAAAACAAAAAGGAAACCATTCTTTTTTTTTTTTTTTTTTTTTTTGTGCTGGGGATGAACTCAGGGCCTTGTGCTTGCTAGGCGAGCACTCTTAACCACTGAGCTAAATCCCCAGCCCCTAGCCATTCTTATCTTTGTGAATGAAGGTAGCATTGTGACTGGGCAGCGTAGCAAGTTAGGCCTTTTCTCAAAAAGAGAATAGGGATATACCTCAGTGTAAAGGCCGTAGGTTTAATCCCCAGTACTGCAATCAATCAATAAATAAATAATCAACAAACAATATAACAACAATCCATGGGCTGGCTGTGGTGGTGCACACCTATAATCCTAGGTACTCAGTAGGCAGGGGGAGGCAGTGGGGATCATGCGTTTCAAGTCAACCTTTGAAATTTAGTGAGACCCCATCTCAAAATTTTAAAAAGGGGGCTGGGGATTTAGCTCAGTGATTAGAGTGCTTGCCTTGCAAGCACAAGGGCCTGAGTTCAATCCCCGGCACCACAAAAAAAAAAAAAAGAAAGAAAGAAAAAAAAATTTTTAAAAGGCCTGGGAATATAGCTCAGTGGTGAGGTACTTAGCTAGCATGTATGAGGTCCTGGGTTCAACCCAGTACCACCAAGAGTAGGGAGGGAGGGAAGGAAGGAGAGAGGGAGAGAGAGAGAGGAAAAAAGAAAAATCAATCACTCTTGGGGAGCCAAGAACAAGAAAATTATTGACAGCCTCTTACAACCTTATTTCTATTCACTGAATATCAGCCTTATATAAAAAGATTGTCTACTAGTCGAGGGAAAGAGTAAGTTCTTTTTCTGTTTTAAGATTTTGCTCTTGAATATTCAGTGAACACCTGGTCTTTTAGATTAATAGATTTTTTTTAATAATGCTGTGGATAAAATAGACCAAAAAGGATATATCAGTGTATCAGGTATTTAGCGACTTGTACAAACTTTTTTTTTTTTTTTTTGAGACAGCTCGCTATGTAGTTCAGACTGGCTTTGAACCCACTATATAGCCCAGGCCAGCCCCGAACTCACAGCAGTCTTCCTGCCTTAGCCTCTTGAGTGCTGGGATTACAGGCGTGCCCCACCACACCTGACACAGATTTTCATTATTCAACCAGGTGATGTGATGAAATTATGAATCTGCCCTTTCATTGTAACATGGATTTGCTAAATGTGTATTTTCAGTTAAAAATTTTACACTTAAAATTGTAAGCTATTACAAAATGAATTTAATTTCAAGAGTCTTCAGTTGTATCTATTCAGTGAAACAGGCATCAAGATAGTATCTTAGGGGTTTCTTCCTTTGCTTTTGTTTTTATTGCTTTCTTACAAGTATTAGCATTCTTGAGATTTCAGAATATGTTTCAACCTTTCCAAAAATAACTATTTAGTTTATTAGCAATGTTTTTAATTGTTTGCCACTCACTTTGCTGATTGGGAGAGGCATGTGAAGGCCAAGTCTGATGCTGTAGCGACATGTGTCAGCAGACAGCAGGCTGGGCTTTTTTCACTTGCCACACTCCGCTGACCAAAATGTCTCCATGATTGCTGATGAGACCCTTGTCTGTGCTTAGTTTTGGGAATAACTTTTTAGACCTTGATCTTCTTAGTTAATAAAACTCTAAGTTTATTTTGCCTCATCCTCTTATTTTATAAGTGAGGAAAGAGGCTTAGAAAAGTTCTGAATATGACACAGATAATTTTTTTCATCTCTGCTAGGTTGTTTCCCAAAATTAGTTACTTCTTTTTTTGTTGTTGTTATTCTTTTGGGGAGGTTCTGGGAATCGAACTCAGGGCCTTGCATTTGCTAGGCAAGTGCTCTACCACTTGAGCTAAATCCCTAACCCTTACAATTATTTCTGAGAAACTAAAATTTATAGTAATTCTCAGGCTTATAGCCATTATAGGATGCCCTCATGACTTTGCAGTTTAGTTTAGTCCTACCAACCCTGGCAGCCCTGATGTAGTACCAAAAAGAAGAAAGTAGACATAGCCTAAATCTTTAATTAATATGTGTTATATGTTCCTGAAATTAAAAGAATATACAAGTTAATTCAAAGATTAGGTTCAGGTAAGTGTTAGACTTGTTCTGGAGCCATGGCGTAGTCCTCAGCTCTGACAGTTTTGTTCTTTCATGACTGATGCATGTTCCATGTGTCTCTGAGGAAAAATTCTGAGGCTTTTGCTTGTACATGGCTGAACAGTGAGGCTTGAAGAAAAGGAAACTGGTGGTCATGAGGCTCCCCATGGTAATGACACTTCGGAGTGTGTTCTAACAAACCTCAGGAGGATATCCTTGTTAAAACTGTAATGAAATATCATTATAGCAATTAACATAGTAAAAAGCATTTAGTAGACTTTAGCATATAATCGAAGTGTTTAAAAGAAGCAGTTTGGGGCTGGGGATTTAGCTCAGTGGTTAGAGTGCAGTTATGTGTCAGTGTATACTTTTGCTGCCATTATAGGACAGATTCCGAAATATATGAGGATGCTGTAGAACTTCAGCAGTTTTTTATTAGAATTCGTGATGAACTCTGCAAAAATGGAGAGATCCTTCTTTCTCCAGCACTCAGCTATACCACAAAACATTTGCATAATGATGTGGAGAAAGAAAAAAAAGAAAAATTACCAAAAGAAATAGAGGAAGACAAACTGAAACGCGAAGAAGAAAAAAGAGGTTGGTTTCTTTTCGTTTTATTAAACATGAAAAAAATCCAACATTCTGTTCTAGCTGTTCTCATAATTAACTGTGGGGAAGAATCCTGTTTGTGTGAATGAAGATTCAGGATGTTAATGTATTTCACGTTATACTGATAAGATGGAAATGTTTTTATCATCATGAGTTGGGTCTTCAGACCAGGTAAGATGAAAAGTAACACAGCTAGTATTCCAAGAATGGTCAATTCACAAATGTTGGTGCTTAATACTCCTTCATAGTGTTGGTAGATGAAAACAAAGGGGCCCAGCTCAGCGTGGAGTGTGTTCTCAACAGCGAATACATCAACTTTCTGCCATATCATTCAGTAGCATGGTTTTCCTCTTAGGTCATCCGAACCAGACAAGAAGATGATAGTTTATTTTTTTTTTCTAAGAAGACATTACTTTCCTTTTAACTTTTTTTTTTTTTTGGTGCTGGGGATCAAACTCAGGGCCTTCTGCTTACAAGGCAAGCACTCTAACCACTGAGCTAAATCTCCAGCCCCAGACAATACTTTAATTCAGCCCACATATCTAAGGGAAAAGATTTATTTTAATTATATTAACCTAAAAATACTACTTTGAGTCACTTGGCAGAATTTACAAATATTTCAGTAATGGGAACGAATTTGATAATTTCTGATAACATTTGAGTTCACATAAAGAGAGTATATGAGTTTCCAAGAGTTATATTAGTCTTTAACATCAAACCTCATCCTCAGGGTTTTTCTCCATAGGCAGGAAAACACAACGAATTTATTTGAAGCAAATTCTACTAAGTGATGATGTACCCAAAAAAGAAGAAAAAGGGTAGTGCACACCTGTAATCCCTGCTGAATGGGAGGCGGAGGCTGAGGATCACAGGTTTAAGGACAGTCTGGACAATTTAGTGAAACTCTGTCTTATAATAAAAATTTTAAAATAAAGGCCAGAAGGCACTGGAATGATATTTAAAACATTCAGAAGGCTGAAAGACTGAACCACAATTTTTTTTTTTTTTTTTTTGGTGCCAGGGATTGAACTCAGGGCCTTGCACTTGCTAGGCGAGCTCTCTAACCACTGAGCTAAATCCCCAGGCCCTTGAACCAAGATCTGTCCCTTAAAACTGTTCTTTAAAAATGAAGTCAAGGGGCTGGGGATTTAGCTCAGTGGTTAAAATGCCTGCCTTGCGAGCACAAGGACCTGAGTTTGATCCTTAGCACCAAAAAAAAAAAAATTGAAGTCAAAGAGTTTGGGGATTTAGCTCAGTGGTAGACACTTACCTAGCAAGCACAAGGCCCTCAGTTTGATCCCCAGCACCCCACCCCATCCCCCCCAATGAAGTCAAAACAGGCATGGTGGCACATATCTGTAATTGCAGCTACTTTTGGTAGGCCAAGGCAGGAGGATGACAAGTTCAAGGCCAGCCTAGGCAACTTAATGAGACCCTGTCTCAAAATAAAAGGGGGTAGGGAATGTAGCTTAGTGCTACATCCTGGTTTGATCTTAGTACATATCACCAAAAAATGAAATTGAAATAAACTAATTCCCAGATAAACAGAAGCACAATTTTACTGCTAGCAGACCTGCCCTGTTAGAAATACTAAAGAAAGAGCTTCAGGCACAAAGATAATGACATCTGATGGTAACTTGAATCTACAAAGACTAACTAAGCAATGCTAGAGGTCCCACGATACCCAGTTTTAAAATACACTACACCAGTGGTGGCAAACCTATGGCACACTTGCTGCAGCAGGCTGTTTCTATCATTGAAATTTCTAAAAGGTTTGCCATCACTGCCCTACATAGTTACAGCAACAAAAACAGCACAGTGCTGGCATAGAAACAGGTATGTAGACCCATAGAGTAGACTAGAGGACCAGAAATAAACTCATGCAGCCATTTGATTCTCAAAAAAGTTGCCAAAACATGTTGGAGAAAACACAGCCTCTTTAACCAGTGGTGCTGGGAAAACTAGATATCCACTTGTAGAAGATTGAAACTGGATCCCCATCTCTCACCAAACAAAACCAAACAAAAGCAGTGAAAAATGGATCAAAGACCTAAACATAAGACCTGAAATTTTGAAACTGCTAGAAGAAAACTTGGGAGAAACACTTTAAGGTACAAGCACAGCCAACACATTCCTGAATGGGACTCCAATAGCCTAGGAAATAATAGCAAGAATCAAAAAATGGAGTGGATTACATCAAATTTAAAAGCTTCTGCATGGCAGAAGAAACAACAGAATGAAGAGACAACCTACAGAATGAGAGAAAATATGCCAGCTACTTCTCTGACAAAGGTTTACTATCTAGAATATATATGTTTTGTTTTTGTGTACTAGGGATTGGATCCAGATCCTCATCCACACTAAGCAAGCCCTCTATAACTGAGCTACATCCCCAGCCCTTTTTTAGTTTTATTTTGAGACAGGATCTCACTGAGTTGCCTAGACTGACTTTGAATTTGTGGTCCTTCTGCCTTAGCCTCTTAAGTACAGGCATGTGCTACTGTGTTCACTGACTTTTATCCAAAGTATATTATAAAGAACTCCAAAAATTTAACACCAGATGAATAAGTAACCCAATAATAAATGGACAAATGAACTGAATAGACATTTCTCAAATGAAGTGCAGACAGTCAATAATTATATGAAAAAAGGTCAACATATTTAGCAACAGGGAAATGTAAATCAAAACTACATTGAGATTTCATTTTGCCCCAGTCAGAATGGCTATCATCAAGAATACAAAAAAATTTCAATTACTGGTGAGGATTCAGGAAAACAGAGACCTTGTCCATGGTTGGTGGAAATGTAAATTAGTATAGCCACTGTGGAAGTCAGTGTAGAGCAGTAGCGGTGAACCTATGGCGCGCGTGCCACAGCAGGCTATTTGTTATTGTTGAAAGCTCTAAAAGGTTTGCCATCACTGGTATAGAAATTTGTCTGAAAACTAAAAATAGAACTACCATGTGATCCAGCTATATAACTCCTCAGTGTATACCCAAAGGAATTAGTCAACATACTGTACGGATACACCTGAATTCCCGTGTTTATTGCAGCACAGTTCACAATAGTCAGGTTATGGAATCATCCTAGATGCCTGTCAATGGATGAATAAAGAAAAACAAAATCGTGTCATTTGCAGGAAAATGAATGGAACTGGAGCTTAAGTGAAACAAGCCAGACTCAGAAAGACAAATATTGCATGTTTTCTCTAACATGGACTCTAGAGGAGAAATAAGATGACATAAAAGTACAAAAGAGATGCCTGGCCATGGTGGTGCAAGCCTGTAGTCCCAGCACGGCCGAGGCTGAGGCAGGAGGATAGCCATGAGTTCGAGGCTAGCCTGGACTACATAGTTTAAGGGCAGCCTGAGCTACATAGACCCTATCTCAAAAAAACTAAAACAGAACAAAACCAAAAGTACAAGAGAGACTACTGGACAAGAGGAAGGGGATGCAGGAGAGAAGAGGTGGTTAAGCGTGGTAGATGCAGGGTTGGGAAAAATGTTAACCTCATTCTAGATTATATTCAAATTTGTTACAAAAAAAGTGACTAAATTTTTTTAAAAGGGATTAATGGGCATTAGAAATGGTAACTATGGGGCTGGGGATTTGGCTCAGTGATTAAAATTAAAATTGCACAAATAAACAAAAAATACCTCCTTGACAGTTACATAAGAAGGCAGTGAAAGCCAGGCATGGTGGCACATGCCTATGGTACCTGGGAGGTTGAGGCAGGAGGACTGTGGCGAGTTTGAGGCCAACCTGGACTACATAGTGAGTTCACAGGCCAGCCTAAACTACGTAGCAAGACCCTGTTTAAACCCTCCTCCCCCAAAAAAGAAGGTCATAAAAGAGGAAAAGAGCAGGAAGATGTACGTTATATATAGAACAAATAGCAAAATAGCAGACATTAATTCAGTGCTATTAGCAACTACATTATATTTAGGTTACGTTTTCCAATCGAAATAGAGACTATCATCAATGTGAATTTAAAAAGTAAGATTCAGCTATATGCTTTTTGTAAGAGCTTCGAAGACACAAAAAACTTAAAAGGAAAAGAACAAAATTAAAAAAACCCTTGCAAACCATAACCATAGCAAGTTGGAATAGCTGGATTAATGTCACACAAAGTAAATTTTAAGAGAAGAAGCAATGCAGACAAAGATGATGTTTCCTAAGGATAAAAGGATCAATGTTTTTGGAAGATACAATATTCATAAATATATGCAGACGTTACAACAAAGCACCAAAATATATGAAGGAAAAAATGATAGAATTAAATGGAGAAAGAGGCAATTTAACAAGTAGACTCCTAATATTTTCTTAGTAATTGATAGAACCAGACCCCAAATATCAGTAAAAATGTAGACTTCAGTAGCACTGTGAACCAGCTTGATCTGATGTCACCATACCAAGTGACCATACATGTTCCTTGCAAGCATATGTGGAATATTATCTAGGATAGGCCATGTTGGGTGATAAAAGAAGTTTTCAAACAAAAGGCTAGGTTTTGTGGTACCCCCACCCCCACCCCATAAGCCTAGCTATTCAGGAGACGGGGGAAAGAGGATCTCAAGTTTGAAGATAGCCTGGGCAACTTAGTGAAACCTTTTTCTACGAAATTAGAAAGGGCTGGGGATGTAGCTCAGCAGTAGAGTGCTTGCCATCATGTAGAAGGCCCTGGGTTCAGTCACAGCCTTCCCCCAAAAGGATTGAAATTATACCAGGTTTGTTCTCTGAATGCAGTGAAATTAGGTTGGAAATCAGTGACAAATCTGGGACACACTCCCCCTTAGAAATTAAACAATATACTTGTAAATAATCCATGATCAAAGAAGACGTAGAGCATTTAGTAAAATCTTGAAATGAAAACAACACATTAAAATTTACGGGATAAACACAGCGGAAAGACAGGTTTAAGGGCTGGGGATTTAGCTCAGTGGTTAGAGTGCTTGCAAGCACAAGACCCTGACAGAGTTCAATCCCCAGCACCCAAAAAAAAAAAAAAAGAAAAGGTCTAAGATCAATAAAAGTAAAAAAGTGTAAAGAAAAAAGACAAATCAATAAAAGTAAAACCCCAGGGTAAGTAGGAAGGAGGAACTAATAAAGATTAGAATACATAAAAGAGAAAACAGAAAATGCCAATGCCATGTTGGGTGTGTTATTTGGGATCACCCATGTTGTTTCTACCTGCAAAATTTAGAATACTTGGAATTGTTTTTTAAATTTAACTGATACTTTTCCTCAAATGTGAAGTTTAGATAATGTGTTCTAGAGAAAGGGGGTAATGACATTTTTAAAAGTAATAATCACTGCCTTTGATTGATTTCTAGTTACTAGAAAATACTGTGGATGACTTAATCTGTGAATAAGGACTACCAGAGAAAAGCAGGGCCACACAAAGAAATAGACTAAGAGATTTTATTTCTTAGCGCTGTAGATGTTTTATGAGCATGAGCCCTTTGCTGAATAGAGGAAAGGGAGCCTTGCAGTGTAGAGCTGCTCTGAGACTGTCAGAGCATCCCTGTTAATACCTCTTTTCTTGTACTAACTCGAAGACTGTATTTTCTAGCAATGTGACTGGGTCATAAAAGAAGGTAAGAAGGGGTTCTTGGGCGTAAGTATGTGAAATCATTAGTAGGAACAACTAAGTAGGAAAAACTGTAGAAGCAGTGTACTCTGAGCATTACTTTAGTCATTTCTGGCAATAAAAATCTGCTTCCAGTCACCTATTTCTCATTATTTTATGAACATTGGAAGATGTAAAAAACACTAGAAAGTTAGATAATGGTTGTGTGTGTCATTTAGCTCTCTGTGTTGTTAAGCCATAAGAGGAGGATTATTTATAGCAGCCAGATGAATATTGAGGGAAACTAGAAGATCTTATACACCTCATTTAGTATCAGAATTCCTTATGCAGGAATAAGTAAACAAAAACAACCAAGAGAACTTTTAGTATAACATGGCAGATTGTACATAAATATCTGTTGCTCCTCCCCAAAATGATAAGGGAAAGGGGATTTAAAAACACCAAAAAAAGACAAGCATGCAAGTATTCTTTCTCCTCCCTCAAAAAAAAAAAAAAAAAAGATGAGCGAGAGAGGAGATGGCGGCAATAAAAGTATGGACTTGGATGGGTAAGTTGTATAACATCAACTTCAGTGCCAGCAATGGACAGGATTTTTAAAAGGCCAATTCCTCTTTCAGAATGGCACAGGGATTAGAATACCACGTAATTCTAAAACTGGAGGTACATGTGAGGCTGAAAAGAAAAGGATTAGTTGAAAGTCTAAAAGGAGTCAAGTCTCCAGGTCACCTCCTCAACCTTTCCTGTGGCCATTCTTCCTAGTGTTAGAGTCAGGGATGCCACACAACTGTAAGGGTGGGGGCAACATGATGAAAAGGAAGGTCAGATGAGCAGATTTGTACTAAATAGGGAGACCCTGTGGCTTGCCTGGCTATTTATCTACTCCTATGGCGGCAGCCAGACCTGTTCAAAGCAGGAGATGTTCTCTAGGGAAATAGACCAGGCTATGAGGGAAAACTAAAGATGATAACATCTGGAGGTCACCAGTGGAACCCATCAATCAGCCCTTTCTGTGTATGCATAGAGATCTGATGGGATTTCTTAGCATTTCATTCTTAAATAGGAGTAGGTGATTATCTAAATAGGACCAAATATTTAAGGAAATTCCCTAAAATGCAAGATTTTTTTTTTTTTTTTTGGTGCTGGGGATTGAACTCAGGACCATCTGCTTGCAAGAATGCAAGATTTTTTTTAAAACCCAAAAAACTATGTCTTCAGATAACAAGTCACTGCATCCGTAAAACAGGAACAGGATATTACAAACAAGTGAACATTCCCAGAACCAAAACTTTCTTGGAAATTGAAAATATGATGACAAACCCCTTGAATGAGAGAAAATTACACATCATATGTGCAGTAAAGGTCTGATATGTACAACACATAATCTCCTAGGGATTGGGGATTTAGCTCAAGTGGTAGAGCAATTGCTAGCAAGCACAAGGCCCTGAGTTTGATCCCCAGCACCCTCCCCAAAATAAACTATACCCCAACAAAAACAGGACAACCCAATTAAAAAATGGACTAAGGATTTGAATAGACATTTCTCCAAAGAAATTATACAAATGGGCAGGAAGCACATGAAAACAAGCTACATATTAAGAAAATGCAAATCAAAACTGAGGAGATACCACTTACACATTTTTTAGGGTGGCTGTTGTTAAAAAAATACAGAGAGATTGGAGCCTCAATATCAATACATTGCTGATAAGAATGTAAAGTGGTACAGTCTCTTAACAGAAACCAATTTGATAGTTCCTAAAAAAGCTGAACATTGAATTACCACATAGTCCACCAGTTCCACTCCTAAGTATATATGCAAAGGAATTAAAAACAGGGACTCAAAGGAGTATTTACATACCCAGGTCAATAGCCAAAGGACAGAAACATCCTAAGTGTCTATCAGCAAATTAATGAGCAAATTTTGGTAATCCATTCAATGGAATATTATTCAGCTATAAAAAGGAATGCAATACATATGCTACATGGATGGACCTTGAAAATAGAACTACATGAAATAAGTCAAAAAAAGACAAATATTACATGACTGTACTGTAGAAGTATCTAATAAGAGACAGAAAATAGAATAGAGGTTACTAGTTGTTACCAGTATCAAGAGTTATTGTTTAATGATTATAACTTCTGTTTGGAATAAAGAAAAAGTTTTAGAAATAGTGGTTATGCTTGCACAACACTGAATTGAAATGTAAGTAATGTCACTGAATTATACTGTTAGAAATGGTCAAAATGGCAAATCTTATATTTTTCACCACTTAAAAAAAAAACTAGTAAGGTGCCAAAATCCTTTGGATTATGTATATATTTAAAATAGTAGAATTAAGTGGGGATTGTGTCTCAAGCTGTTTTCAAAATATCATTGTACTCGAAAGAAAATTTAGAGAAAAATTAGAATATAAGTAGAAGAGAGCCACCAGGAACCAGAATAACAAAAACAGAAGTAAAGAATGAGACAACTAAAAAAGCCCAGCCAGGCATGATGGTGCAGGCCTGTAATCCCAATACTCAGGAGCCTGAGGCAGGAGGATTGCCATAAATTCAAGGCCAGCCTGAACTACATTGTGAGACCCTGTCTCAAATAACCATAAATAAATAAATACATACATAAATAAATGTAAATAAGTAAGCAGCCCAGGAGCCTCACAATCCAGTTAACTTCAGGACAGAATTCTGATAAGCTCTCTGTCACTGTAAATTCTCCTTATCTTCAGTTTCCAAAAACCGGTTCATAATTGCCTTTTGAGTCTTCAGCTGTCAAGTCATTAATGTTCATTTTTTTCTACTAACAATCTGTTCAAGACAAGATAGACTTTTTTTGTCATGTTTCTCAAAATTTTTCCTGTGTCCATTCATCGCCAAATTCCAAAGTCACTTTGATATTTTTTAAGTTGCTGTTATAGCAGCATCCTTCTAATAGACACCAAAATCTCATCTAAATATCTTCAGTTCAAAAGTCTCAAATCTCACCATCTGAATTAGACATGTTCAACCTGTAGCCCATAGGCCACATGCAGCTCTGGATAGCTAGTAATGCTGCCCTACAAGATTATAAACTTTTAACAATATTATAAATTAGATGATTTTCAGTGATATTTCTTATGACTCACTTGTGTTGTGCTCAAGCGTGGACTGTATTGGTAACAACAGAATTCTGTATAGCAGAAGGTGCAGTGCAATGCTTACTTTCCCTCCTGTGCCCTCTACACAAAGTTAAATTGAAACCGAGCGTATTAGATACTACATGTGTTCATGTGATTTGTTTTTGTTTTTGTTTGTTTTTGTTTTTGGGGTTTTTTTTGGTTTTTTATGGTTTTTTTGGGTGCTGGGGATTGAACTCAGGGCCTTGCGCTTGGTAGGCAAGTGCTCTACCTCTGAGCTAAATCCCCAATCCCTGTTCATGTGATTTGGTGAGTAAAACACAGTGATTACCAATAACAATTTTTCAGCCTATCTATATGTGTGTGCCCGTGTAACAGCAAAGGGTAAATGCGTGCTGTGGTCACACACAGACTTACTGTCTTGGGGCTGGATTCACGAGGAAGGAGACAAGACACCAGTCACAAAGATCAGTGAAGTTATTTAATAACAATAAAGTAAGAGAAAAAAAGGAACTCTAGGAAATCATACCACCAATCCACCATATCGCTAGCAATCCACAGCACAGGAGTTTGTTCAAGCAGAGATCGTAACTTTTGCTGAGAGAAGCAGCAGTTACGTGGAGTGGGAGAAAGAGAAAACAGCAGTCCTTGTGGAGGAGCAACAAAGAACAGCAGCCCCCCACTGACGCAGAGAGAATCGTCAGCTACACAAGCGAAAAAAATACTGTCAACTATGCAAGCCAAAATGAAAATATCATCAGCTACGCGAGTGAAAGCATCCTGAGTGAAAGTACCATCAGCAGCCTCCAGGGGATGAAACAAGGAACAAAAAGGGAGAGAGAGAGATAGAGCGGGTGCTTCGCCCATATTTATCTATGCTCTGACAAAAGAAAACTCCCTGCTAAGTGGGCCTGCGCATCTTTAACTCAGGCATTCACCCCAAGTCTGGCTAGGAGCCAGAATGTCGCCAGAGTGCATATTTAAGTGAATTCTTGTTGATAGTGAAGCTGTTCCTGCAAGGTTAGCCAGACCCTGCAGCAACAGGCGCGTACTGGGGAGCTTACACCTTTACCAGAACACAGATTTCGAGCCAAGTCTCAAAACCATCTAATGAATCTTACAGCCCATGAGCTTAGGCATCTGTTGTAACAAAGCAAACATAAAAGCTTCCTTGTTTATTAAACTTTGCTTTGTGTTACTTTGTAAAATAATCATTTTTTTTGTTTATATACATTAACTATATTGTGCATTTTATATGTGATCCAAGATAATTCCTCTTCACATATTAAAGCCCAGGTAAGCCAAAAGGTTGGACACCCATGTGATCTAAATCATTTAAACTAGGTGTATGGGTAAGGTTCTAGATATAGTCCCTCCCAGTACACTATTGCTCTTTATCTGTGGAGCTGTAAAACTCAAAACAAGCTGTCTGCTCATAAAATACAGTGAGACATGCACAGGATAACAGGTAGAGATATTACTACTGTTCAAAAAGAGAGAGATGGAACTGTTACTCATTCTAAGCAATTTTGAAATCAAGCTAGACAGACTCCTTTGGGTTTCTGGATCCAGGAACTGTCCTTGGAATCATTGTTTTTTATGAAAGTTATGTACAGTTGAGTTGTATTATTACCATGTTTCCTATCTCTGGAATTTGAGGTATCAGACAACCTGCTTTTGTACTCTGTCACCCCTTTCAA
The DNA here is from genome assembly GCA_004026905.1 of Hystrix cristata. Lineage (NCBI taxonomy): Eukaryota > Metazoa > Chordata > Mammalia > Rodentia > Hystricidae > Hystrix > Hystrix cristata. The sequence continues at coordinate 119,817 of PVJO010000660.1, forward strand.
TTCAGCTGACTGTTGTCTGCTGGTATGAAATTCTTAAGGACCTTCTGCTTTATATGTCACAGGGATTTGCCAGATTAATCAATGACTAGACAACATTTTCTGCCAAAATTGGCAAAATTTTTTTTACTTATACAGTGATGAATTTAAATTGATGTAGCCTTCTGGAGATTAATTTGCAATACACATTTATAAAACATTTAAAATGCTTATTCTTAGCTGTTCCACTTATGAGAAGTTATCCTAAGGAAGTTATCAAAGATGTGGGCAAAGCATTATCATCAAAAGTAGCTGGGCATGGTGGTGCACACCTGTGATCCTAGCAGTCTGGGAGGCTGAGGCAGAAGGACTGCAAGTTCCAGTCCAGCCTGGGTAAAATTTTTTAAAAGGACCTGGGATGAAGCTCAGTACAAAGACCCTGTGTTCAATCCCCAGTACCACAAAAAGAGGGACAAAAGGAAAACTATGGTATATGCAAATGATAGCTTGTACTGAAACCATTGAAAGGTTTTACTTAACAAAAATAAAAGTTTTGTTGACAAGCATGTCACTTTGGGGGAATTTAATAATTATTAAGTATATTAGGTAGGCACATATATATGGTTTACAGTCCATTGTTATACTTATTTACCTATTTCCTCACTTCTGAAACTCCATTGTGGCATAGCTGTGTAATAACAGGGAAAAAATTTCAGAAACTGGATAGAGAGGAAGTACATCTGAGATTTTATATAGGATTACATGATTTAAAAGTGACTTAATTTCTCATGCCTTTCTGTATTACTGAAAATGACTATACATGTGCATATATTATTAAAATGATTATTCTATAGAATCAGTAAATTAATGGCAGTTGGTTATACTACATATTATTTTGAGGCCAGAAATGATGGTACATGCCTGTAGTTCCAGCTATTTGGGAGACTGAGGCAGGAGGATTACTTTAGCCTGGAAGTTCAAGTCCAACTTCAGCAACGTAGAGAAACTCCATCTGAAAGCAAAAGAAAAAGCAACTTTGAGTAGAGACCATTAAGAATGTTAAGAGTGTACTATTTTTCCTGACTCCATCCTTCTAATGTCACAAAAAGTATTAAACGAATATGTGGTATTTGAATCCTACAGCTGATTCCAGGATTCCTAGTGAGTACTTTTTTCTTTTTTTAATTCAAGAAGCTGAAAAGAGTGAAGATTCCTCAGGTGCTGCAAGCCTGTCAGGCTTACATCGCACATACAGCCAGGACTGCAGCTTTAAGAATAGTATGTACCATGTTGGAGATTATGTCTATGTAGAACCTGCAGAGGCCAACCTACAACCACATATAGTCTGTATTGAGAGACTATGGGAAGATTCAGCTGGTAAGTTTGTGTTAACTCTGAAGGCACATTGATAGCATGTAGCTGTTTTACTCTTCCTTGCTCCCCAGGGAAGAAAAGTTCAACTGAGGTATTTTATGCCAACAGCAATTGCTCTATTGTATCAATAAATAAAATTGCTCAGTGTAGCAACGAATATAATTAAACACCCACAATAGGAAAAAGACAGGATCTTGTCCTGTTGGACTATGTCATAATTGTATCAAAATTGCACCTCCCTAAAATCTACTTTGGATCCATTTATTCATCTGGTGCTTATTAAAAAGACACCTGACCAAACCCTATGGAGGATGGCAGAGATTTAGAACAAAAGCTTATGTTTTCCTCAGTGAAACCACTCCAGTAAAGATCACAAATAAAAAATTATCATGAGAGACATATGTCCTCACTTAAAATTTGTTGTCACAAAGGCCTGCTTGATGGGATTGGGGATTTAGCTTGGCTAGCAAGTGCACTTGCCTAGGAAGTACAAGGCCCTGAGTTCAGTCCCCAGCAATGCCCCGCCATAAAAGGCCTCCTTGAAAAAAAGCTGCCTTTAATTTGAGACATGGAAAATGACTAGATGTTCAGAAAGCCCCAGACAGGCAGTTGGAAATCTTGTCTAGGCAGTCCACTTCTTTTAGCTGCCCAACCCTTGAAACAGTTTTGGATTTTTCACCTGAATGCTAAGTGTGTCCTTCAGTATATCTGTGTCTTTACTGTGCTTGCCTCGGCAGCACATATACTAAAAAATATCTGTGTCCTTACTTAAGCACAGAGCTCTATGTGTGGATTGACCAGAGCAGGTCTCCACACCTTCCTCTTTTATATGTCTTTTACTATAAGGGGAAAAGTAGCAGTTTGTGGACGTCCTTATATTATTTCTTCTAAGATAATTATACTGAGAAATAATCTAAAAAACTTGTGCTAGTTCTTACCACGGATAATGGAGTATTTTCTAAGCTTGCAAATAGCAAGTAGTTTCTCTTAATGATGATTTTCTCTCTCTCTTTTTGAGGTGAAAAATGGTTGTATGGCTGTTGGTTTTATCGACCAAATGAAACATTCCACCTGGCTACACGAAAATTTCTTGAAAAAGAAGTTTTTAAAAGTGACTATTACAATAAAATTCCCGTTAGTAAAATTCTAGGCAAATGTGTGGTCATGTTTGTCAAGGTAAGAAACTCATGAGTGCCAAAATACCAATCATTCTCTGGGAATAAGATTTAAAAATACAAAAACCGATAGTATATATAAAATCAGGAAATCTGTTTTAAACTGTTTTTTAAGCTGTTTGTATATAACTATGTATAGATTTGGGAAGAAATCAGCATGAATGTGGTTTTGACAGACCATTTGCTGCTTATGCTATTTAGCTATATGCAATTAGTTTAACTTACTCTGTGTTGCCAGACCTGTTGTGTGTATGTGTATGTGTGTGTGCTGTGTGTTTGTGTTACTGCGATTGAATCCAGGGCTTTTGCACTGAGCTACATCCCCAGCCCTTTGATTTTTTATTTTGAGACAGGTTCTCACTAAGTTGCCCAGGCTGCCTCATCTTCCCAGAATGCTGAAATTACAGACATGCACCCACCATGCTTTCTCAAAGATAATCATTTTAACACGTTCATGACGGGTTTGTGATTTGTATGTCTTACTGCCATACAGCTCTGATTTAATTTTATTAGTAAAAAGAGTAATAAAATTGTTTAGACCCATTTGTACCACTGGTGATTCAAGCTGCCCAATGGAATAGTCATGCATGCACCACCACTGCTTCAGGCTGATGAGAATGTATTACCGATTTGGTTTTTAGGTAATAAGCTATACATTTTGTTTATCTGTCTAATATAGGTACATAAACTCTGTCTAAGGCTTTAGGGAACATTGTAACTATATGAAATACTAACATTTCCAAAGGTCAGTTGGTAAGCTAAATGTTGTTGTTTATGTTTATAAATTAAAGGGTGTATATTTAATAAATCTGTTCTGTAGCAAACAACCTAGACCTCTAGCCATTTACTGTTTATTGCCAGAAAGTCCTAATAGTTTAATGTTTGGTTGATTGGTTTCTTACTGATTTTTGATTTTTAGACTAATTGATTTATAGAAAATTTACCTAACTGGTTCTATTCTTCTCCCCTCAGGAATACTTCAAATTATGCCCAGAAAACTTTCGAGATGAGGATGTGTTTGTTTGTGAATCACGGTATTCGGCCAAAACCAAATCTTTTAAGAAAATTAAACTGTGGACCATGCCCATCAGCTCAGTTAGATTTGTTCCTCGGGATGTGCCCCTACCTGTAGTCCGAGTGGCATCTGTATTTGCAAATACAGATAAAGGGGATGATGAGAAGAATACAGACAACTCAGAGGACTGTCGAGCTGAAGACAGTTTTAACTTGGAAAAGGTGTGTAGATACTAGCCACACAGAAAAAGTTTTACACCTGAAAATAAAGTATCCAAACTCAGAAAAACATCAACAATATAAAACCTTAACCAAAGAGAAGGAAACTAGAAGGCAAGAGAAAAAAATTATACTTAGAAGACAAAAGAGTAAAATATAAAAGTAAATCCAAGAATTAAGAATGTAATCAGTGGTAGATCATTTGCCTATGCCCAAGACCCTGGTTCAATTTCCAGCACAGCAGAAATTAGTATATAATAAAAATAAAATAAGAGTGAATCCAAGAGCTGATTCTTTGACAAGACCAGTGAGTTGAATTATAGCTATCTTAAAGGGAAAAAAACAGTAGAGTTACACAAAAGTAGAAGAAATTTAAAGACTGTAGATTTCTGTTAAATTTAATACTTAAATAACGTGAACAGTTTTCTAGGATATAACAAATTACCAAAATAGAATCAGGAAGAGATACAGCATGTAAGCGAAAGCGGACAACAGCATGAAAAAATTTTAAAAGTGTCAAAGAACTAGCCCTAAAGAATATGGTATTGAACATCTATAGGTGAATTAACTCTTCAGTAATAAACTGTTTTGGAGTATAGAGGACAATGAAAACTTCCCAGTTCATTTTATAAAAGCAGATAATGTGGATTTCACAAACTGACAAAAAATCTAGATCATGGGCTCATGAATATTGATGTGAAAATTACTTAAATAGAAAGATGTATTTATAAGTGAAGTAAAGTTGTTTATTTTAGAACAAATGACCAAAGAAGGAAGAATTCATTCTAGGAATGCAAGGATTGTTCAAGTCAGGAAGGTCTTTACATTCCATTGTAGTATAGTTCTGTGTTTTTAAGCATACATTATATCATTTAAGCTTTCTAAAACCCCATCTCATGGCCACAATATCTTTTTTTTTTTTTTTTTAAGGATCTGTCTTAAGTAGTTCAGGCTGGCCTTGAACTCATCATGTAACCCAGCCTCTCCAGTGCTGGGATTACAGGCAGGTGCCACTGTGCCCAGTTCATCCTTATCTTACAGATGAGAAAACTAAGGCACAAAAGGTTAAGTAAGTTGCCTAATGTCACATCAACCAGTAGGTGACAAACTCAGAAATTAATTCAAAAACAGAGGTGTCACAGAGGCTGTATACTTACTTTCCGTGTTGGAATAAATCAAAATAGTAAGAACGTAAACTCTGTCAATCGTTAATGTATGAAATAAGGAGGCTATAGTACAAGGTGAGAGGAAGCACCAAGTGCCTAGCTTAGCTCTCTTCTTCCTGCTCCCTTTCTTGTCTGTAAATTGGGGAGGCCCATTTCCCAGAAATGAGTGAGAAGAGGCCAGAGTACCCCCTTTGGGGGCAGGGAATCAAGGGGAGGGCTCCAGATAGGTAGAGAAGCTTCTGACCTGGACCTACCTTCCTCCCACTCTTCCTGAGCAATGTGAGTTCCCACAGCTTCTGTACCTCTTACACCCAAGCCTTCACTCACCTTCCCAGGGGTGTAGAGGTGGCTTGGAGAGGCGTAGGCTTTGATCAGAGGTTACTTCAGCCCATTACTCTGACCTGCCTTCTGGTAGTTATCTGCTCTTTGTACTTGGCCTGAAGATGAGTTTGGTAGGTGCTTCTGTGGTATGAGGAGTGAGTACTTTAATTTCTGTTGTGCCGATGAATGTTTCCCCTGACCCAGGGATTGCCTGGTTTCTCATTTCACTTGATATAATTAGTGATTAAGACTAGAAAGATGGAGAGGGAAGGAGAGAGCCTTTCTCTGTGTCACCCACATGAATAGATTACAAAAGCAGGATGAGCACCAAGTTGTTTAACTTTGGGTTCCAAATTAAACAAAAAGGGAACAAAAAAATACTCTGTTGCTTTCCAGTGTGGGCAGTACATGAACTTTGCCATCCAAAGAGACTGAATGAACTGAATTTAAAAAGAGGTTTAAAAACAAAAGAGTTGGGCATGGTGGTGCATGTGTAATTCTAGCACTTGAGAGACTGAGCCAGGAGAAGCACCACAAGTTCAAGGTCAGCCTAGGTTACATAGTTAAAGGCTAGCCTGAACTACATATTGGGACCCTGTCTCAAAAAACCAACCAGCCACCCAAATAAATAAATAAATAAATAAATAGAAGAAATTAGGGATCTTAATAAATACAGTAAAGGGGAAGCCTATGTAGAATTTGTTTTTTATACTCCATAGTAGTGTGTGAATTTGTCTGCTTCTGAATGGTGACGTTGTCTGCAGTGTTTTCTTCCTAAAAGCTATGGGAATGGGAAAGGAGAGGGAGCAGATAAAAGCATCTTAGGATAACATTATTTTATGAAAAATATCAGAAATTTAAGATAAATACACTATTTGATAAGGCAGTTTGATTTTCGTGTATGTGCTGCTGCAGTGACCAAAAGACAGTTTGATTTTAATGACCTGACTTTTTGGTTTCCTAATCTACTTCAGAATTTCCATTTAGGTAGACTTTTCTTTTAAATTAATACGAAGGAAAATCTGCTTTCCTTCTCTGTCTACTCCTTGATTGTTTGCTTCCTTTCTTCAACCATTTTCCTTTACCACAGGAAAAAGAAGATGTCCCTGTGGAAATGTCCAATGGTGAACCAGGTTGTCATTACTTTGAGCAGCTCCGTTATAATGACATGTGGCTGAAGGTTGGAGACTGTGTCTTCATCAAGTCTCATGGTCTGGTGCGCCCTCGTGTTGGCAGGTGAATTGTCATTGAAGTAGGGAAGATGAGGTTGGGTCTGAGATTTGGGGCCAGAAGACATTCACCACTCTTCGGATGAAGGCAGAAGTCCCTCTTCTGGCAAATTCTCCAGTTTCCTCTCATACCACGCTTCCCCTGCTTTCTCTTCTAACCATTTTCTTTAAATTCACCCATTGGTTTTGTTTTTTCTCTTCTCTTACCATTGATGGAATTCTCTGCTCTGAAATCTCCCTGCCCATTTTGTATTGTAAACTCCTTAGTTTAAATTTGAAATGGCACTTACTAAAAGAAATCTTTCCTTTTCCTGCAGACTGGGTTAGGTCTTCCAGTTATACACTCCCAGAGAACAATGCATGTCCTTCTCCTTAGAGTACATGTCACATATTGGTATTTATTATATTGTCAAGTTTTTATACCTGCCATTTCCAAAAGCTCTGAAAGTAGGAGCTCTTTTTGCTGAACTTTGTATATCCTGCTCTGGTCATAGTGCATGAAACATAATAGGAGCTCATGTATTTGATGAACAAATTGATGATAGAACCATGCTTGGATAGCAAAAACAGCGGTAAACAGTTGAGTGTGGTGGTGGAACACTCATGTAATCCTAGGACTCTGGGAGGCTGAAGCAGGAGGGTTGTAAATTCAAACACAGCTTGGGCAATTCAGCAACTAAATGAGACTTGTCTCAAAATAAAAAACTTTAAAAAAGGACTGAGGATGTAGCTCACTGCATAGGCCATGGGTTCATTAACCAGTATTTGCAGGAGGTTGGGGGGACAGCAGTAAAGGAGTCAGATACTAGATTGGGCAGTAGAAGATAGTGATTAAGAGTAGCATTTGGGGGCTGATGATGTAGCTCAGTATAGGGCATTTTCCCAGCAAGTATGAGGCCTTAGGTATTATCCCCAGCAGTGTAAAAAAAACAAACATACAATAAAATAACAGTAGTTGGTTCCAGGAGATCTTGATTTAAGTCCCAGGTTTGCTAATTGCACATCCTTAGGCAAATAATTTACCTCCTGGGTTTCTGTTTTCTCATCATATTTGTTCTTCATTCAGTAAGCATTTATTACATTTACTATTTGCTAGGCTCTAAGGATATGTTAGTGAATAAAATAGACAAATACTCTTAATACTTTGGAGCTTTGTTCTAGTAGGAAGACAAAAAAAAAAGGAAGACAAACATATTAAGTAAAGTTGTAATCTGTTAGATCATGATACATGCTGTTGGAAAAATAGAGTAGGGTAAAGGGGGTCAGGGCCTGGTAGGAGCAAGAAGAATGGTCTAGAATACAGACCTCCCTGAGCAGGTAAGCTAACACTTAAACTGAGGTGTAGTGAGAATTGTGAATATCCAAGGAAAACATATTCCAAGCAGAATAAATAGCCAGTAGGAAGGCCTGGGGAAGAAGTATGACAGGCCTGTTCAGACCAGCAGTTTGTTGCTATCAGAGCCATGTGTGAGTTAGATGGGAGATGAAGGCCAGAGATAGCAGATTATGTAGGGCCTCAGAGAATGTAGCAGGAACTTAGGCTTTTACAAAGTTAAATGGCGTGTCATTGGGTTGTTTCAAGCATAGAAGTGACATTTGATTTGGGTATTGATAGAATTGCTCTGCCTACTGGTTATTGAGAATAGACTGTAAAGGGTCAAGGGTAGAAGGAAGATCTACTAGAAGGCTATTACAGTAATTGATGCAAGAGTGATGGTAGCTCAAACCAGGGTGATTGCAAAGGTACTATTTTGAAGATCATGTTCATAGTATCCTAATAAGTGTGATGTGGGATCTGAGAGGCCAGTCAAGAATGACTCCTGTTTGTGGGCCAGGGGAATTGAAAGATTGGAGTTACTGTTAAATGAGATGAGGATGCTACTTCATAAGAGGGACCAGGAGAATATGGGACAATAATAATATTAATTTTATGCATTGGTGGTGAGAAATAATGTAGTATCTGGCACATAGCAGCCAGATGTTAATTTTTTTATAGGAAATAGTCTGTTGACTTCCATCAGATTCTTGGAATAAGAGGTCCTAGATCTTGACCTGCAAAAGGGTTATGAACCTTTCCCTTGTTAAAGGACTGTCTGCCACTTGTGTAATCTAACGCCACATATTGAGGGCTTTTTGAGACAGGGTTTTGCTGTGTAGTCCAGGCTGGCCTTGAACTCACTACAGAGCCCAGGCAGGCCTCAAACTCATGTCGATCCTCCTGCTTCAGCCTCCCAAGTGCTGGGATTATAGGTGTGTGCCACCACACCCAGTTCATATTAAAGGTTTGTGTCTTTATTGGGTTCACAAATCCAATGACAGATGGCTTAGTTTTGTTTTCGTCATGAACATCTCAGGAAAAAAACCTGGGAGTCAGATAAAACACTATTAAATTAAATACTTGGTACCATGATAAAATTTTTTTCCCTAAGATGAGTAGCCATATGCTCTTTTCTTTTTTTCCAAGTATCTTCCCATATGCTCATTGAGAGGGACGGCAGCAAATAAAACTGTCTCGTTATTAAAACATCCAGTGAAACACCTCTAAATGGTATATATTATTGTGGTTAATAGAAGTTATTTTAATATAATTTCTCCATTTTCCCCGCAAGAATTGAAAAAGTATGGGTCCGAGATGGAGCTGCGTATTTTTATGGCCCCATCTTCATTCATCCAGAAGAGACGGAGCATGAGCCCACAAAAATGTTCTACAAAAAAGAAGTGTTTCTGAGTAATTTGGAGGAAACCTGCCCCATGACATGTATTTTGGGTAGGTGTTTATGCTTTTTCATTTAATCACATTCATTCCCTAAAAAAATCGATTGAGGGCTTGGGGATTTAACTCAGTGGTAGAGCACTTGCCTAGCAAGTACAAGGCCCTCAGTTCAGTCCCCAACACCAAATTTTTTTTTAATATTACTGTGTTAGGATGGTTCTAGATGTTAGGTATATGTCAGTGAACAAATCAGACTCTCTGTTCTCATAAAGACTTACATGGGGGCAGGGGCTGGGGATTTAGCTCAGTGATTAAGGTGCTTGCCTTGCAAGCACAAGGGCCTGAGTTCGATCCCCGGCACCACCAAAAAAAAAAAAAAAAAAAAGACTTACATGGGGGCAGAGGTTGGGGAACTGGTAAGTAAATTTTAAAACAAAAGTATGAGGGGTGGGGGATTTAGCTCAGTGGTAGAACACTTGCCTAGCAAGCACAAGGCCCTGAGTTCAATCCCCAGCATCCTCCCCCTCACCGCTCAAAAAAAAAGAATAAGGAATACAAAAGTATAGAACATCAGGTGGTGTTTAGGGTTATAAATGTAAACAAAGCAAAATAAGATTGAGAGTAGAGTTGAGAGGTCCTGTGGTCAACAAAAGCCTTGTTGGTACATGGCATGTGAGCAAAGGACTGAAGTATACCAGAATACAAATTTGACTATCTGAAGTTGTGCTCCCTTTTAGGCACAGCAAAAGCCTTAAAGTAGAATATCTGGTCATGTTCAAGCCATAATAAAAAAGTTGAGTAGCCAAAGCAGGGCAGTAGGTGTGGTAGGGAATGAGCCCTCCAAAGTGGTTGGGCACTCAGTGGTGGTAGCCCTCGCAGACAGTGTTTTACTCAGGCCTGGAGTGAATAGGAAGTTTGGGAGGTTTGAGTAGAATAGTGGTGTGAGCTGACATACCAACAGAGGAATTGCTGTCACTGCTGTATGGAGAATATGTTGTAAGAATAAGGTAGAAAATGGGGAGAACAGTCAAAAGACTAACAGTCTCTCTTGGACTCTTAACCCTGCTATTTTTATTGTCCCTGTTCCAGACTTATGTTTTGGTTTTTTTTTATATCATCCTGCTGAGTGTTCATGGTGACATACTGTTCTTGGACCTAGTTGTATATATCACCTATACCAGCTATTGTTTTCAGGTATTATGTTTCTTCTGGCCCAGAGTTACCTTTAGAGCTTATTTACCCCAGCTATTCTTTACGTCTTTTGGAACAGTTTCCTAAGTAATTACTAGTCACAAGCTTTACATTGATGGCTCATGGTTTTTTGTTTTTGTTTTATTTTGTTTTGGTGCTAGATTGAACCCAAGGGTTTGTCCTTGGTAATAAGCATACACTCTTTTACTGAGCTACACCTCCAGTCCTTATTGTTCATTGTTGTAAAGAAGTCACCATGCTCACAACCAAAAGAAAATTTTTGGATTAACAAGTATTTTATATTTATACTTTGTTTGATTACTGTAATAGGTTGTTTTTGGTGCTTTCAGGTCTTTCAAAATTGGATATGGTAAAAATGTCTTAACCGTTCACATACTCTTCCTTTTCCACTCTGGGGAAAAGGAACAAAGACTGTTGAAGTCGTTAAGTCTTTCTTAACTTTCTGTAGCAGCTTGTAATCCCATCTATTTGGGAGGCTAGGGCAAGAGAATTGAAGGTTGAAGCCAGCCTGCACAGCTTGGCAAGACCTTGTCTCAAAAGGGACCACGAATATATAAAGAACTCAAAAAAATCAGACCCTCCCCCCCAAATTTAAAGACCCAATCCAAAACTGGGCAACTGAAATGAATACACACTTCTCAGATGAAGAAGTAGAAACAGCAAATAAGCATATGAAAAAATCTTCAATATCACTGGTCATTCGAGAGATGCAATTTAAAACAACCCTGAGATTCCATCTCACTCCAGAAAGAATGGCTATTATCAACAAATCATCCAATAACAAATGCTGGAGGGACTGTGGAGAAAAAAGAACCCTTCTACACTGTTAGTGGGAATGTAGACTGGTGCAACCACTATGGACGTCAGTGTGGAGATTCCTCAGGGAACTAGGAGTAGAGGTTCCATTTGACCCAGCTATTCCCCTTGGAATCTGCCCCCCAAAATTAAAAGCATCAAACCACAGCAATACATGCACACTTATGTTTATAGCAGCACAGTTTGTCATAGCTAAATTTTGGAAACAGCCCAAATGCCCATCAACCAAGGAATGGATAAAGAAAATGTAGTTTTTTCTTTACAGTGGTGTACTACTCTGCCATAAAGAATGATAAGCTAGAGATATTTCTAGGTAAATGGATGCATCTTCAGACCATACTCTTAAGTAAAATAAATCAAACACACATGTTTAAATACTGCGTTGTTTCTCTGGTGTGAGAAATTGAAAGTGTAAATAAAGACTAAAGTGTATTATATTGGGAAAGGGAAGAAAGTGTTCAGATGGGAAAGGATACAATGGAGGGGGGGGGAGGAACAAAGGGACAAGAGAAATAAGAAATGGAAGGAAAAAATGGAGGAGGAGGTGAAGGGAGGGGAGGGGAATGGGAAAAAAGCAACAAGATGTACAGGTACAAATCCCCTATGATAAATGTTATCACTATATATACCTAAAATGTACCATTAAAATAAAAATTTTTTTTAAATGAAATAAAAAAAAAGGGACCAGAGATTTAGCTCAGTGTGAAAGCCTTGAATTCAATCCCCCCATACAACAACAACAACAACAACAAAAAAGGCTTCCTTTCAAATTGTGTTCTAGACTAAAATCAGTGCTGCAGGGCCTCACTTCATGTGTAAATTCATCCCAGAAAGTCAAAGGGAGTGTAATGAAGGTGAGACTGAAGTTTCCTTTGGTTAGGGAAACTATATCATTTGCTTTTTAGTTTTAGTTTGATTGTTTGGGATTTGGCATAGTGCTAGGGATTGAACTCAGAGCCTCACACGACATACTAGGAAAGTGTTCTACCACTGAGTTACATTCCCAGTCCTACTTTTTTCCTTATGATTACCCTGGAGATTACAATTAATATCTTAAATTTTTGACCATTTAGTTTGATTTAGTTCCAGTTTAGCTACTAATATCAACCTAGCTTCAGTAGTAACAAAAACTACTATGTAATTCCAACCTCCTTTGTGATGTTTTGCCTTATTTATATGCCCATTGATATAGATTTATAGTTTTAAAAAATAAGAGTATAGTAATTTAGAGTATAGTAATACCGTTTTGTTTAGTGTTGTTTCTCTCTGTACTGGGGATTGAACCCAGGGCCTTTCCACTGAGCTACATCCCCTGCCCTTTTTATTTTGTATTTTGATTCAAGGTCTCGCTGAGTTGTCCAGACTGGCCTTGAACTTGCAATATCCCTGGTTCAGTCTCTCAGATTGCTTAATGTTGGCTTTTCAACATTTACATATATAGTTAATTCCACTGGTGTTTTTGTTTGTTTCTTTGTATAATTCCAAGTTATTTTCTAGTCCCCTTTCGTTTCTACTTGAATGACTCCCTTTAGCATTTCTTATAGGGCAGATCTAGTGATAAACTTTTGTTTATCTAGAAATGTCTTAAATTTTTCATTTTTGAAGGATAGTTTTGCTACATATGAATTCTTATTTAATAGTTTTTTAAAAATATTTTTCATAAAGTTTTGAACGTTTCTGGCCATTGTTTCTTCAAATGTTCTTTCTATGGTTTTTCTCTTTCCCTTCTGAAATTCCTATTATACCTATGTTGGTGTACCCAGTGGTGTCTTAGAGGTCTCTTAAACTCATATTTCGGTATTCATTTTATTTTTCTGCTCCTCAGACTGGATAATTTCGGTGACTTATTTTTTTGGGGAGAAAAGTGCTGGGAATTGAACTCAGGGCCTTGTGCTTGCTAGGCAAATGCTCTACCACTGAGCTAAATCCCCACCCCTGACCTATATTTTAAGTGCAGTGATTCTTCTGCCTGCTCAAATCTTCTGTTGAATCCTTCTAATAAATTTTTCATTTAGATTATTGCACTTACCGGTTTCAGGATTTCTATTTATCATTTATAAGTTCCATCATTTTACTGCTAATTCCTGGTGAGACATAATTCTGGTTACTTGTAGTTCTTTATGGTTTTCTTTAGTAGTTAGCCATGTCCAGTCTGCAGCCCACCTTCTTTTAATGTTACAATAAAAAGTAAAAGAAATTTTGCTGTGTATAAATAATGTATATTTTATATAGAGCCCAAGACAGTTCCTCTTCACTCAGAAAAAGAGGACAAAAATAGGCCATGGGTTAGACACACCTGCTTTTGTGTTCTTTAAAACAGTTGACTGGAAGTCTGTTTAGAATCCTAAATTAATTTTATTCATTCGTTCATTCATTGGATGCTGAAGGTCGAACTCAGGGCCTTGCACTTGCTAGGCAAGCACTCTACCACTGAGCTAAATCCCCAACCCCCCTAAAATTTATACAGAATCAGAAGAGACCCAGGATAGCAAAAGCAATCCTGGGTAGCAAAAGCAAAACAGGTAGCATCACAATACCAGACTGGAAGCTATGTTATAAAGCTACAGTGATTAAAATATCATGCTACTGCCACTAAAAATGACATCTGGATCAGTGGAACGGAACAGAAGAAGAAACAAGCCCAGGGATGTGCCAGCTATTTGATCTTTGACAAAGGAGCCTAAAATATATACTGGAGAAAAGATAGCCTATCCATCTATTTATCTGTCTGTCTGTCTCACTATCTATCTAGAGACAGGGTCTCTAGTTCAGGCTGTCCTTGAATTCACCATGTAGCCCAGGCTGGCCTTGAACTCACAATGATTCTCCTGCCTCAGCCTCCCGAGTACTGGGATTACAGGTGTGCACCACTGTGCCTGGCTTAGCCTTTTTAATAAATAATGCTGGGAAAATTGGATATCCATATGCAGAAGATTGAGTCTAGACCCATGTCTCTCACCATGTACTATACAAAAATCAAAATGGATCAAATATCTAAATATTAAAACAGAAACAATCTACTGGAAGATAAAATAGATACAACTCTTGAAGACATAGGCATAGGCAAGGACTTTGTGAACAGAACTGCAGTGGTACAAGAAATAATACCAAGGCTGGGCATGGTGGTGCTTGGTGCATGCTTGTAATACCAGCACTTGGGAGCCTGAGGGAGGAGGATTGCCACAAGTTCAAGGCCAACCTGAGCTATATACGGAGTCCAAGGCCAGCCTGAATTACAAAGTGAGACACTGTCTCAAAAAAAAGGAATAATACCAAGAGTCAAAAAATGGGATTATATCAAGTTAAAAAGGTTCTGCACAGCAAAAGAAACAACCAAGGAGTGAAGAGACAATCTACAGTATGAGAAAAAATTTTTGTTAGCTATTCCATGGACAAAGGACTAACATCAAGAATATATAAAGAACTCAAAAAAATTAGACCCAGTCAAAAAATGGGCAACCAAAATGAATAGCCACTTCTCAGTAATACAAATGGCTAATAAATACATGGAAAAATGCCTATCATTGCTGGCCATCAGAGAATGCAAGTTAAAGCTACGCTGATGCTAGGCATGGTGGCATATGTCTGTCATCCTAGCACTCAGAGACTGAGACAGGAGGATCGCCACTAGTTCAAGGCCAGCCTGGACTACATAGCAAGACCCTGTCTCAAAAAACATAAAATGAAAAAATTAAAACTGCACCGAGATACCATCTTATCCCAGAAAGGATGGCCATTATCAAAAAATGTAATAAATACTGGCAAGGATGTGGGGAAAAAGGAAGTCTACTACATTTCTGGTGGGAATATAAAGTAGTACAACCACTGTGGAAGTCAGTAGAGATTCCTCAAAAAACTAAAAATAGAAATTCCATTTAACCCAGGTATCCCCCCTTCTATGTATCTTCCCAGAAGAGTTAAAATTGTATTACAGGGAGGGCTGGGGATTTAGCTCAGCAGTTAGAGTGCTTGCCTTGCAAGCATAAGGCCCCGAGTTCAATCCCCAGCTCCAAAAAAAAAAAAAAAAATTGTATTACAGGGGTATGTACATACCCATATCTATAGCAGCACAATTTATAATAGCTAGATCTTTGAAACAGATGAATGGGTAAGGAAAAAATGTAGTATTTATACACAATGGAGTATTGTGTTCCCATAAAGAAAGATAAACTTGAGGTGTTCATGGGTAAATGAATACAACTTGAGAACATAATGTTGAGTGAAATAAGTCAGACCCACAAGCTTAAATATCACATGGTTTCTCTTATATGAAAAACTACATAGATAGTCTGCCAAAAAAATTATACACACTTTAGGAAAAGAAAAACTCCCATAAATATTTTATACTAAATTTATTGAGACATCATGAGATTAATATAAGTTACCTTTGGCCTTTACAATTACAAGAGGTGTTCAAAGTGGTGGCCATTAGCTTCCAGACGTTTATTAGTGTGGCAAACTGCTGCTTTGGTAACCTTGGTCATTGAGATTGCTACACATGCATTTTTTATTTCTTCTCTAAGGGCCAAGAGTGTAGTGGGTTTTCTACAATATAGGACATCTTCTAGGGTCCCCCATACAAGGGTAACACCATCTGTTGAAAAAACTTCATACTATTTTTCTTTTTCTGGAATGCGTATACATTTTTTTGGTGGACTCTGTATATATTATACACACAAAGAGCAAAATAGAAATAATAGGAAGTAGGGAAAAGTTCAAATATTTCCCCAAATTCCAAATTCTGTTGTTTTAAAAATATTTTAATATATATGTTAATCAATTTTATTCATACTAATTTATCTTAATTCATTAAAAAGAAAGATTTGTGCTGTTATCTGGTTTGGTTGTTGGTTTTTTGGGGACAAGATCTCACTATGCAGTTCAGGCTTGCCTTGAACTCACCACGTAGCCCAGACTGGCCTCAAACTTGCAGTGATCCTGCTGAGTGCTGCGATTACAGGCATGCACCATCTTGCCTGACTTGTTTTTCTTGCTTCAACAGAAATTTGGGGGGATTGGGGGTTTAGCTCAAGTGGTAGAACATTTGCCTATCAAGTGCAAGGCCCTGACTTCGGTCCCCAGAACCAAAAAACAAAACAAAACAAAACAAAAAAAAACCCAGAAATTTGGGGATATTTGAGGAAGATGTATATGCCCAGTCCATCATTTTGAAAAATATTTCAAAAATATTACCTTATTTCCTTTCTCTGAGAAGTGTTCCTTTTCCATAATTCCTTGCCTAGTATGTTAGTTGTTAGCTAAGTTACTAAATTGGGATGTATTTTGTATTAGATTATTATCTGATAATCCTATTTATAATGACATGAGAGATATTTTTTGATATTAATACTAATTGAATTAAATTGTTTCTACTTTCTTTGCCTTCTTATTTTGAGACAGGGTCTTATTGTGTAGTTTAGGCTGGCTTTTTGAACTCAGTATGTAGCCCAGGCTGACCTCGAACTCACAGAAATCCTCCTGCCTTAGCCTCCCAAGTGCCAGGATTACAAGCGTGCACCACCACACCCAGCTTTCTTTGACTCTTGTGCTACACTTTATTTTAGCCTGAAATTATCAAAACTCAGTGTCTTTCAGTATTCTCTTAATTGCAATTTTTGAACATTTGCTGTTTAATAATTTGCTCATGCTGTCTTTGAAAAAATAATTCCTTGCTATCCTTTGACTTTTCATCCCCAAAAAGTCATGTGTCAGCAGTTTAATTAACAATGCAGTAGCATTGAGTAGTGATGGAATCTTTTAGAGGTGATTAAATTATTAAGAGATATTACTGCAACTCTAGGGGAAAAATATAATGTCTTTGTTTAGTAAATCCATTGTCTGGGCTTTCCAGAAATAATTTCTGTTATTTTTTTTTCTTAACAATGGACCATATTTTCTTGTTTCTTTTCATGCCACATAATTTTTTGTTGTTCAGAACTGGACATTTTGAATATTATAATGGGATAACTCTGGAAATCAGATTCTCTCCCTTCTCAAGCTTTGTTCTTATTGCTTGTTATGGGATCCAGTTTTTGTGCTTTTTTTTAAAATTGATACCCTTAATGTGAGAGATCACAGAAGTTTTTGTTCTATTAACTGAGTGGTCAGCCAGTGATGTAATAGAGCTTGTTTTAAATGCATAGAACCAAAACTCCCGGTCTTTGCATCTAGATTCCCTCTGTATGTTGTTGTAGACCTTTAACTTTTAGCCATGTAGTTTGTAACTCTGTCTTTATTTCCTCCTTGCACAAAGCTTGAAGGTTAGCCACAGGTGAAACCTTAGCAATTGCCTAGGTCTTTTCTGAACGTGCACCCTATTACTGACATGTGCCTGGCCTTCTGAGTTCCATGAATAGGTAAACACTTTTCAGTTTTTATTCCCAGTTGCTAGGAGCAAGATGTTCACTTAGTCTGCAGCAGGTGGCAGAGGTGGTGGTGGTGTAGTGATACAAAGTGTGGGCTGCCTGGTCCCACCCATCTTCTTGGTGACCCTGCGGAGGCCGCACAATGTTTGCACAGGAGAAAAAAAAAAAATTAAAAAAAAGAAAGAAAAAAAAGTCTTCGCAGGCAAGGTGTTGTGGCTGCACATCTGGACAGGTAATAGTAATAGTGCCAAGTGGCTTGGAGGAGGCAACCAGAAATACCTGGGTAGAGCTCAAAGAGCATTACCTCCAGCACAGTGTTCATAGGAGGTTTGAAGACCCCCAAAGTACTATCTTTCACAAATTAATAAAGGACACTTCAGGGAGAATGCTAAATAATACAAGAACAGTCTTAGGAGAGAACCTGCAAAACAAAGATATTCCATTATTAATTTAAGAAGTTTATAGAGATGCTGTATTCCAAGTATCAGCTATCCTACCTTCCTACATTATGGAATGATCATGGTCTAGACCACTCTGAGAGACTTGTAGTTGGAACTCCGAAATATTTTGTTAGCATTATTGAAGTAGCACAAAAGTTGTTAGCGGTGAAATATGACATGTTTGAATTAAGAAGGCAAATGTTGAGCCCAGGGCACCTGTAGCTACTTGAGGCTAAGACAGAGGAGTCCTTTGAGCCTGGGAGTTTGAAGCCAGCCTAGGCAGCATAGTGAGAGCCCATTGTTACCAGACAAGTGGTGTCAGTCTCTCCCAATATACAGACTTGTTTCCTGAACAAAAAAATCGAACAGGAAACACAGAAGAAGTAAGAAAGACAGAGATTTATTAAAGAAAAGTATACTTTAAAGAATGGGAGTGGACAGATACGAAAATTCAAGGGTGAGTTTGACTCAGAGCAGTCCCCATCTGTTTTTAGGCTTGAAGTTAAAGTATATTTGAGAGAGTTCCAAGCAGGCAGAGCTCGGAAGTGGCAACTGTCTTTAATGAAAGTACACCATCAAGAATGAAGATGCAAAAAGAAAGAATGAGGGGCTGAGGATTTAGCTCAGTGATTAGAGTGCTTGCCTTGCAAAGCACAAGGGCCTGAGTTCGATCTCCGGCACCACAAAAAAAAAAAAAAAAAAAAAAAAGAATGAGGTTGCAGTGAGTTCAAGGGTTGACTTCTTCATTTTCCCAAAATTTGGAGAGTAGTCACAGGTGATACCTGAGCTGTGTCCAATTGATAGTCTCCAACCTCACATTAGGAGGGGGATTTTTTTAATTTATATGAGCCTTTATATAACCAGCATAACTGCCAAAGACCATCAAGGGGTCAAGACCACAATACTAATGATACTATACTCATGTCAGGATATTGAAGAAATAGATGAGAGCAGGATGTCTCCCACACTGTCTCCAATGTTATCATCTCAGAAAAAACCAAAGGGCAACAAATGTTAATGCTGGATGAAGATGAGTAAGTGGATGAAGATGCTCTGTAGCAGCTCATGGTGATGGCCTGTCCTGAGAGCTGAGCTGCAAGGGCCTTTGGCTATACTAAATGCATACAGCAACTCACGCCACGGAGTGGTTAATTCAGCATGCAGAAGACCCATGTCAAGCACCACCAGGAGCAACAAGAAACCTGATGGCTGCCTCTAGGGCTGCAGCTGAAACTAGTATAAAAGGCGAGGAGGCCAGAGATGTGCTAACAAAAGTCTTCAAGAAGATTCAGAGGAGAAGGGAGTTGTGGCAGATCCTCAGTTTGTCATTTCCCTGGATGGAGATGGAATTCAGTGTAAAGAAAGTTGTCTTGTTTTTTTGTGTTTGTTCATTCTTTTTTGTTTTTTCCCTTTTTCTATTTTGTTTTAACTTTTTAGTGCTGAGGACCAAACCCAGGCAAGTGCTATTCCCCTGAGCTAACTCTAGTAGATGCCCTCAGAGTGAACAACCACCAGCAAAAGGCTACCTAAAGTTACTTCTGGAGACTAACCCTCACTTTCAGGCCATCCTAGATAACCTAGTGGTATAGCTGGGTCTGACCAGTCATTCCTAACACATTATTAATATTTGATAACATGTTAGAAATCTACTAAAGAGTACACAGTGGATAAACAATCTAGAAATAGGGCCCCCCAAAAATAAAATTAAATTTAAAAAAATAGAAATAGAGCCAGTCATACTGCAGATCTCTAGAATATTCCAGATGTCAAACCTTACCTAGACCTTACTTGGCTGTCTGGCCACAACAGCTTCCTATGAGTGAAGCAGAGAAGGGATAGAAAAGACCTCACCCATAAATCTGCCCGTTCTCATTCTCTGATTTCTTGCTAGTGAACTGTGACAGTGGTTTGTGAGGACATATTTTTCTAAGCATCTGACTTGTTTGCCAAAAAAAAAAAGCAATGGTTGTTACACTAGGAAATTGAACAGTTGTCTCCTCTCCAGAGGATTCCTTTGAGCTCTTGAAATACTATTTGAATTGATCTTTAGGCACTTAGGCACTTGCTTGTAGAGTCCACTTGTTATTTGGAAGAAGTCATATTTCAATCCAAGGTGTTAATGTCAAACATAATAGTTTAGCTGTAGTAATTTACAGATGGGTATTTATACACACACACACACACACGAACTAAAATCTGTTTTTCAGAGCTCAGGGTGTAGCTCAGTGATTGGCCCTGGGTTCTGTCTCCAGAACTGGGAAACTGGGAAGAAAAATCTCTCTCTTTGTTTTAGTGCTGGGCATCGAACTCAGGGCCTTGTGCTTGCAAGGCAAGCACTCTAACCACTGAGCTAAATCTCCAGCCCCCAAAATCTCTTTTTCGAAAAAGAAAAATAGGAAAATAGGTGTAGTGGCACACGCTTGTAATCCCAGCACTCAGGAGGCTGATGGAAGAGCATCACTGTGAGTTTGAGGCCAGCCTGGACTACATACCAAGACCCTGTCTCAAAAAAAATCATCTCACTTCCTACCTTTTCCTCACAGGCTTTTCAGCCTCCCTGCTCTTTGCCCTAGCTGGTAGCAACTGGTTCATTTGCCTTTTAGTGTTGCTGTGGTTTCAATGTGTGTGTCCTATGCAAAATAATATATAGCTCAAGATGTACATACTGACATATGCCTGTAATCACAGCATTCAGAGAGCTGAGTCAGGAGGATTTTGAGTTTGAGGCCAACCTGGGCTAAATAGTGAGTTCAAGGACAGCCTGGCCTATATCTTGAGACCCTGTCACAAAAAGAACAAAATGTGTAGGTCAAAACGTAATCCATAATACAACAATGTTTGGAGGTTGGGCCTTTAAGGAGATGTTTAAAGGTTATAAGCCCTGGGTAGATAAATACTTTAAAAAAAAAATTAATGGTACTGGGGATTAAACCCAGGACCTTCATAGTGCACTAGATCTCAGCTGTTTTTATTTTGAGACAAGGTCTCACTAAGTCACCCAAGCTGGGCTTGAATTTTCAGTCCTTTCTTCCAGAGTGCTGGGATAGTACAGGCATGCACTACCTCACCTAGCTCTAAATTGATCTTTAGTGTATCTATAAAGTGTAGTGAAAGAGGGCCCATCCTTACTAAAACTTTACAACCTACAATACTTAAAACTATTTACAGAATATATGAGAAAAAAAATTATTTGAACAAAGAGAAGTTTAGCAGTAGACCTAAATATAATCTAGACTATGATAGTGTTGGCACCACCAAATAATTGTGGGAAAAGGTCAGTATTTAAGTGATACTTGGAAACTGGATAGCTAGTTGGAAAAATAAAATTGTATCTATATCACATCTTAATTTTACAATAAATTCCCAGATTAAATTAAAGATTTGAATGAATATAAAATGAAGCAATAAAGATAGCAAAAGAAACCATGGGAAAGAAATTTTTATATTCTTGAAATTAAAATCTAGAGGTCATACAGGATAAATTCAACTGCATAAAATTTGAAAATCTCTACATGGCCAAAACTGGAGGAAGCAAGTGACAACTTTGAGAAAATATTTGCAATGTATATTATAGATGCAGATCAACTTTCCTTCACGTGTGAGGAGCTCCTAAAAAGCATTTAGAATAAAGTCAACTTCTAACAGAAAACTGGGTAAGAGAGATCAGAAAGAAATTACCAGCAATTGATGAAAATATGCCCAACCTTAGTCTAGTGCCCATGTCCCTAGCCTCCCACCCCTGGACCGCTAGTAATACAGCTCCACAAGACCAGAAACTTTTTTTCTGCCTTGGTTCTGGAGATTGAACCCAGAACCTTTTCACTGAGCTACACCCCAGCCCTTTTCATTTTTAATTTTGAGGTGAGTTCCCACTGAGTCACTTACGTTGCCCAGACTGAGCTCAAATCTTGCCTCCAAGAGTGTTGGAAAGGCAGGAATCACCGGGCCTGGTAAGATCATAACCTTTAACATTATTAGGTGATTCTTTTTTTTTTTTTTTTAGTGATTTTTTTTTTTTTTTTCTTCACTTGATTGCACAGTGCTCAAGAGCAGACTGCAAAGGTGACAGTGAAATGCTGTGTAAGGGAGAGGACAGCACAGTGCTAACGCCACTGCCTGTGCCCACCATATAGTCAGTTACCAGATATTACATGCTCTTGTGTGACTTGGCAAGTAAAATACAGTGATAACTGGCAATAGTATTTCAGCCAGGGGCTGGGGATTTAGCTCAGTGATTAGAGTGCTTGTTCTTGCAAGCACAAGGCCCTGAGTTCGATCCCCGGCACCACCAAAAAAAAAAAAAAAAAAAAAATAGTATTTCAGCCTACCTATACATATGTCTGTGAAGACAGGCATTTATTGTTATAAAGCAGACATACAAATTTTTTTAATTATTAAACTTGTGCTTATTCTGTTATTTTGTAAAGTGATTTAATAAGTGAAAAGATAGAAAAGGAGGTTTTTCTTACTTATATACGTTAACTGTATTTTATACTTTATATGCAGTCCAAGATAATTCCTCTTCCCTCAGTGCAGTCCAGGCAAGCCAGAAGGTTGGATACCTATATATAATATAAAGTAAAATTATCCAGATGCTCTTTTTTAGATTACCTATCAAATTGTCAAAGGTCCAGACATTTGTTACTAGTAGTTGACAGGCAAGAGCTTAGGGAAGTAGTATTCAGGTACTCTGCACTTATCTATGAATAGCACAACTTCTTTGTTAGGTAATTTGAAATGCCTATAAAAATAAAGTTGTATGTACATATCCTTTGGTCCAGTGTTTGTACTTTTAGAAATTTGGGCTTCAGATGTATTCGCATTGTTATGTATGTTGAATTATTTATCTCAACAATATTTAACTTTAGAAAAAGAGCAAATATTTGGAAATAACCTAAACATCCATCAGGAGGGAACTAGTTGAATAAATATAAATAATAATGCCCAAAATATATTTTGTGACAAAATTTAGATTGAAATGAGTGTAAGTGATATGCTACCATTTGTAGGAGTTTTTATATAACATAAAATTGACTATTTTAACTGTTTTTAAGAGTATAATTCACTGGCACTAAGTCCGTTGACAGCATTATGCAACCCTTCCAAGTAGAAACTCTGTGTCTATTAAATTCTCCACTTCCCTCTTCCCCTTCCCCCTTTTTACTTCCCCCTAGTAATCTTTATTCTACTATGTATCTACATGAATTTTGTGTATTCTAGATACTGTATATAAGTGGAATCATGATGCTTTTTCTTTTAAATCTGGTTTATTTTACTCAGCATAATGTTTTCGAGTTTCATCCATGTTGTAGCATATTTCAGAATTTTATTCCCTTTTCAGTCTGAGTAATATTCCACAGTATTGGCTATACCATACATTTCCTTTAATTGTTTATTTGTGGATGGCTATTTGGGTAGTTTCTGCATTTTACCTACTATGAGTAATGCTGTTAGGATTGATGGTATACGAGTATGTTTTAACCTTTGCTTTCAATTCTTTTGGATGTATTCCTGCAAGTAGAATTTCTCTATCATACAGTAACTTTATATTTCACTTGTGTGGGGTGAGGGACGGGGTACTGGCAATTAAGCCCATGGCCTCTCACTGAGTTACATCACCAGCCCTTTTATTTTAATTTTGATGAAACCTAGTATATCTTTCGTTTTTTTGTGGTTTCTCTTGCTCTACTAGTACCAATGTCTAAGAAACCATTACCTAATTAAGATCACAAAGCTTTATACTTGAGTTTTCTTCTAATAGTTGTATAGTTCTCACATTTAGTTGTATAGTTCTCACCTTTGATTCATTCTGGGTTAATTTTTTTTTTATATGGTGTAAGGTAAAAAATCCATTCTTGGTGTATGTGGAAATTTATTTGTCCCACACCATCTGTTGAAGATCTGATTCTGTACCCCATTCATTTATCTTGGCACCCTTGTTGAAAATCATTTGTGGAGCTGGGTGTGGTGGTGCACACCTGTAATCCCAGCACTGTGGGAGGCTGAGGCAAGAGGATTTCAAGTTGAGCCTACCCTGGGCAATTTAGTGAGAACCTGTCTCAAAATTTTAAAAAAAGTAAAAGAGAAAACCAGTAGCATAGGGACTGAGGATGTAACTCAGTGGTAGAGTATGTCTAGTGTACATAGGCCCTAGATTCAATCCCTACCACTGAAAAAATCAGTTCCTTCCCCCCAAGAACACCCAATTGTATGGGTCTGTTCCTGAACATTTAATCCTATTGAATTGATCTTTAAAATCAAGACTTATACCAGTAATATGCCTTTTATATCTTTAATTTTGAATCTTGTGAATATATTAATGAAAAATTATGGCCACAATTTATTCCTTTAATTTCTCTCCAACTTGCTCTTTCAGGAAAGTGTGCTGTGTTGTCATTCAAGGACTTCCTCTCCTGCAGGCCAACTGAAATACCAGAAAATGACATTCTGCTTTGTGAGAGCCGCTACAATGAGAGTGACAAGCAGATGAAGAAATTCAAGGGATTGAAAAGGTTTTCACTCTCTGCTAAAGTGGTAGATGATGAAATTTACTACTTTAGGTAAGGCTTGGAAAATTTAAGAAAGAGTACTTAAGCTAATATCAAAATAACGTAGCCTGGTGTTTTGAATTCCTCTATTAGATTGGAAACTAGACAAGTTTATACTTCAAAAAGAAAAAATTAATTGCTCAGAGGCCTTTGAGTGCCTCAGTGTTCTATTAAGTCTTCTTGGTAAATTCTTACGGTAATTATGTTACCTGGCACCTCTCTCAGTCTAGCTTCTCTCTCTCTCCTTTGTCTTTCTCATTGCTCTAATTGTAGAGTCTACCTATAGAGGCAGAAACTGCTTTTAGTAAGTTTCTCTGTGGATTAATAAAGCCTGTCTTTTCCCTGCCTACATCATGTAGCAGCTGCTGGATCCATTTTTTTTTTTTTTTAATTTTTATTTTTACCAACAACATGTATTGCTACAATGTATACATAATGATCACAATCAACATGGTTATTTTGTACCTGTACATGATATATCTTGGTTGGATCCATTTTTCATGTTTTCTTACTGTCTTTGAAGTATCTCATAGTAACTAACTAGTCACCAACATCAGAAGATATCTAGTTCTGATACTCTGTCCTCACCTTGTTCACTTCTGCTGCCCATACTTTAAGTAGAATTTTTAATCTCCTGGGTTTCCGTTTGGTTACCATTTCATGAATTTCTCATTCTTTGCTAAATTGGTCATGCATGTTTTGTATCATTTTGTTTAGTTCAGCTAGCTTTTTATTAGTGTCTTCTGTAAACTCACTGTTTATTAATTTCATTATTTGTTTAGTTATATCTTCTTTGAACTCACTAGGTACTTTATTGATCTATTTTTTTTTATCTCTTTTATCATTTCAAATAATTCAGATGTTGCCAGGCGTGGTGGTGCACACCTGTAATCACAGCACTTGGGAGAGTGAGGCAGGAGAATCGCAGAGAATTCAAGGATAGCCTGGGCTATATAGTGAGTTCAAGGCCAGCCTGGGTTATATAGCAAGACCTTGTCTCCAAAAAAAAACAAAACTAAACTAAAATTTCAGATGTGTGGCTTTTGATTTCTTCCCACTTAATGCATCATGCATCAGCTTTCATGGATTTGGGAGTTTTGGGAGGCATTTTGTTGCCTTGTCTTCTCATGTTTTGTGTGTGTGTGTGTGCATGTGTGCACGCATGCGTGTGTGTGTGCCCACCCATGCACACGCATGCTGTGCTTTGCAGGTTGATTATAGTGGGAAGACTTTGTTGCTAGTAGGGAAACGTCTTTAGTTAGTATCTGTTTTTCAATGATCCCCTGTGGATTTGGCTAATTATACTTGTTTGCTTCTGTCCCAAGATCCACGTAATTCCTTTAGAAATGCTTCACCAATTAAAAGTATTGCGGGTCCTTCTTGAACAAAAAAATTGGACAAGACAAGCCAAAAATGGTGCTAAAAGTGTATTTGAAAAGCGAGGGTGAAGGAGTAAGGGAAGAACTAGCTCTGCAGAGCAAACTTGGGCCAAACAAAGAGAGGAAAGAATAAAAGCAAAAATAAAAGTACAAACCAGGAGTGATGGTGCACACCTGTAATCCTAACACTTGGGAGCCTGAGGCAGGAGGATCACTGAGAGTTCAAGACCTGCCTGGGCCACATAGTGAGTTCAAGGCCAGTCTGAACTACAAAGCGAGACTCTGTCTCAAAAAAAACCCACAAAAATAAAAATAAAAGTGCACTCTGTATCTAGGAGATGTAGAGTGGGCTACCATGAGGCATCACAATAGCAGGCACCTTGTAGCATCTTGCTCTCTTTTATCTTGTCCACATCTCATGGGAGCCAAAGAGAAGTTCTACATACAGGGTCCTGGGAATTTTTCACACTGTCCTAGGATCTTGTAATTGACTGGGTTCACTTATTTCCCCAGCCAGCTTTGCCACACCCTACCTCCTATATCAGGAGAATGCAGTGTAATTGGCCTAGCACCCAGTTCTATGGGTATGGACCCACAGTACAGTATTGTTTGACACAAAGGCAATCCAAATATGGGCATACAGAGAAAACCAATCAATAACAACAGCCACGCCACCCTGCTAGTAGCAGTACAATCAGTAACAATAATAGCATCAAGAACAAAAGGGATGTGGACATACCATAAGATGCAGTAATGTATCACTCTTATCCATAGAAAAGATATCAATAATTATAGTATAAACACTAAGTCAAATCAGTTATTTAAGGTAAATACTATATTCAACAACTATACTTCCATTAACAATAGGAAAAAAGTTCAAAAGTAAAAGCATAGAGTTAAATAAAGGTTAGCAAAGGATAATGGTTATTCTAGTAAACATAGTGGGGGTAGGGAATGGGAGAATGAATATAATAAAATTTGAATAATTAAGCAGTGGAAGATGATAAGAGAGAAAAGTAAGATAAAGGATCCTAGTAAAGAGTAAATGGAAATTAATAGAATTAGATGAAAGTAACAGAAAAGAAGAACTGGGCTGGGGATTTAGCTCGGGGGTTAGAGTGCGTGCCTTGCAAGCACAAGGCCCTGAGTTCGATCCCCAGCACCTAAAAAAAAAAAAAAGAAGAACTGAGCACAATCAAGAAAAAAAAGTTAAAAGGGAAAGAAACCCCCAAACACCAAAAACCTGTGAAGAAAAAAATGAGTCCAAAAATAATCTCTCTATATTTTTGAATAAGTGGTTTCTCTCCAGTATCTGTAGTCTTGAAATCCAGCAAATCACAATTTTCTCCATCTAGCTTTATGGGCTGTGGGTTTGTGAGGTCCTCCCCACACACACTCCAGAGGCCTCTCTGTCTTTATACCCCAGCTTGTGGCAGTTGTCAAGCCAAGACATGTCCTGGGTGAGTGAATCCGGATATAGGCAGCAAGATGGGGTTCAGGCAGACTTCTTGACTTAATGCAAGCCCTTTCAGACTCCGCCACCTGTGAAAGCCACACATGCCAGGCCTAGCTTCTCAATACATAGGAAAGGGTCCTGTGTCCTTCTCAGTCTGAGCTTAAACCTTTTAGGGGATCTCATGTCCAGGGTCCACCCTGCCCACAGCTTTGTCTTGTGGCTGTCTCTCACACAGTCACTGTGGTGGGGTGATGCTGGTAACCCTGAAAATGAAGTCGTTTTGCAGTTGTTCTGCAACTCTGTCTTTAAACAGTTAACCCCTTCCCATAGACAGCTCCTGATTCACTCTCTCAAATATGGCAGGTACTGCACTGGATTTCTTCTCCAATTCTAGCCTGCCTTTAGGAATACAACCCCACACAACCCCACACTGTTTTAGCAATTTACAATAACCATGGGCTTTTCTTGAGGCTAGTTCTAGCCCAGTTTGTTGTTTCTCCCTGGAGCTGCCCAACCTCCTTCTAGCCTACCTTCTGTCACTGAATGTTGGCCCTGTTGACAATCAGGTTGGTCAGTTAGTTGGTTAGTCGGTTGGTGTGTCCGTCAGTGCCTCTCCTGCCTAATGCCAAGGAGAAACAAAATGCAGAACAGAGAAGTAATTTCATTTAAACTCCTTTGCTGCCCTTAGAATGTACATTGCAGATTATGGGAATTGATTTCTAGATATAAAGGTAGGACACTGCTTTTTGATCAGTCCTGGAGTAGTGTTAGGTGACTATTTTTTTAATATCACTTCTTCCAGAAAGCCAATCGTTCCTCAGAAGGAGCCATCACCTTTGTTGGAAAAGAAGATCCAATTGCTAGAAGCTAAATTTGCTGAATTAGAAGGTGGAGATGATGATATTGAAGAGATGGGAGAAGAAGACAGTGAGGTCATTGAACCTCCTTCTCTACCTCAGCTTCAGACTCCCCTGGCCAGTGAGCTGGACCTCATGCCCTATACACCCCCACAGGTGAAGGTGTCATGTTTCTGTTGCTGGTCGTGCTGTCAGCTTTGATGTGCAGATATGTCCATCCCCTCCATGAATGAACTTTTACCCAGAGTTCTGCAGGAAAAACATTTTTTTCCTAAATCAATTCCTTTATTCATTTTTTTTTTTTTTTTTTTGGTGGTGCCGGGGATCAAACTCAGGCCCTTGTGCTTACAAGGCAAGCACTCTAATCACTGAGCTAAATCCCCAGCCCCTATTCATTGTTTTTAATTGACAAAACATTTATATTTATCGTTAAGCCGGTGATGATTATAGTTTAACCTTTTAATTGTCATAAAGAGCTTATTTAATGGCAAGTTTGCTAGAATTCTTCCCTTGCCTCATCTTGAAGAAAAGCAATAAGGAATAGCATCATCATCTTTATTACTCTGGCTTTCATTGCCCATGTCTTTTTAATCTCTTCTTCCTTAGGACCTCATTCTTTGGTTGAGGTGATCCATCCTGGCAGTTTTTTCTCATTCAGAATTTTCTCAAGACTTTATCATGAGGTCACCATTACAGATTCCAGTTATGGAATTCTGTGAAACTTTCTTACTCTGGTAGGAGGCCAGGAAGAGGTCTGTTTTGAATGAGAAAATGGCCAGGTGCAAACTAAATGTGTTTATAAAACAGTAACTATTGGATCATAAGTTTCTGATTTCCAGAAACTCAGCAGGTAATCAGATAACAATGTTCTGATACACTATAAGAGCTTTCTCTCTTACAGTCTACCCCAAAGTCTGCTAAAGGCAGTGCAAAGAAGGAAGGCTCTAAAAGGAAAATCAACATGAGTGGCTACATCCTGTTCAGCAGTGAGATGAGAGCTGTGATTAAGGCCCAGCACCCAGACTATTCTTTTGGGGAGCTCAGCCGACTGGTGGGGACAGAATGGAGAAACCTTGAGACAGCCAAGAAGGCAGAATATGAAGGTAAATAAAGGCTAAGCACAACTTTCTCAGCTTTCTAAGCAAGGGAGTTTTTTTTTAGGAATGCATGTACATAGATAGGGTTTACTCTTCTTGTTCTTGCCATGTGCACATGAACTTCGTGTTCCAGGTGGTAATTAACTGCGGTTTAGATGACAGCCTTGTTCTGACTGAACAGAGTGCTGCCCTGACTCTTGGCTTCTGATCCTGGTATTGTGTGCCCACCCCCCACCCCCACCCAATTCCTCAAACAAAAGCTATTTTGCTGTTGAAAACTGTGAATTTCTTCTTTCTTTGAGCTGAGCCCTATAAAGTACACATATGTTGGGCTGGGGAATGACTGTACACTGATTTAAAATATAATTTTCATTAAAATTCATCTGGAAAGGGCCTTTTAAAATTGGTAATATATTATGGCTCTTGAAAAGCCCTGTGTTTAAACTCCAGGTTG
This sequence comes from Hystrix cristata, assembly GCA_004026905.1. Taxonomy (NCBI): domain Eukaryota; kingdom Metazoa; phylum Chordata; class Mammalia; order Rodentia; family Hystricidae; genus Hystrix; species Hystrix cristata. The sequence continues at coordinate 149,628 of PVJO010000660.1, forward strand.
AGGCTTAGTTGAAGTGCCTGGTTTTCTAGGCCTGTCCTGGCCTGTGCTATATTTGTATTACAGCTACTGTTAAAGCACTCAGGCTTTCTTTGAGGAAGCTCAACTGTCTTTGTTTTCCTTTTACTCTATAATTAAATCACTTAGGGCCATGAGCTATTATTCAAGGATTTGGTTGTTCTTAGTCATTGAGGGACAAATACTTGAGAAGAGAGAATTTTTGAGTTTTTGATTTTTTTGTTATTATTTTTGCTAATATCAGGAATGGCTTAATAAAGAAATGAGTAGTAAACATTAGATTAGGCAGGACTTCTGCTCTTTGAGCTGTACTTTTTCCTTTGGAATTTTACATGTTGATTTATTTTCCCAGTTTAGAGCCATCGTTTCTACAGTTGGTCAGTCATTAATCTTGGCTAGGTCCAAATCCGTTATTTTCCAATAAACATAGATTAATTATTAAGGATGTCCCCTTTATTAATTTATGCAGTCTCCAAAGAAACCTTTTAAAAAAGTTTTACTCCTTTCATTTGTTAAAATTGATTATTATAAAATTATCTGATGGCTTCCTTGAGGATCTTCTGCAAGGTAATCAGCCAAAAATCACTTTGTTGCAAAGTCAGTGTGAAAAGCATTCTAGATTCTTACCTGTGAAACTACAGGGCATATTTCCATGTTAAAGTCTATAAGAGCTACAATAAGGAACCTGTTCTTTATTATTTGGCATTTTCTGAAATTTGACAGGGTATTTATGCAATATCTACTAATAGTCTAAAGAATATTTTATACAACATTCTTTGAGAAGCCCTTGTCAGTTCCCTAAGAACCTAGAACTTTGGGGAGTTTTGATCTTTCCGACCTTAATGCAAATTAAGAGCATATATATTGCTCAATTGCAGGCTAACAGATTGTTAACCACTTAACACTTTACCCCAAGCGTCACTTGGGCAGCTTGCTCAGGCAGGTGTCATTTCAACCAGTTGATTCTTGTATGGAATAAATTTTATTAAATTGTCATTTTTATATTTCCTGTTATAAAAAGTAATGGAAAAAATATGCAATTTTTGATCATCCTGTATTTAAATAATTGAACTAGTAAGTGGTTAAAGCCTTTTCTGAGGCAAAGCCTGTACTGGACAGCTGGCTATTTGGGGTGTGAACAGGAGACAATAATCTGGAGATGATAATATAAGGCAGAAATGCTGGAGCAGGACTGAAGGGAGGGAGAGATGGTGGCTTATAGGAAGTTTTCCCAACAGAGAATCTGAAACTCAGGAGGCATCTAGTGAGGGTGAATTGTCAAGTATCTGCCTGAGACTCAAATCTGAACATTTGGTGGGGTTGTGCATTTAATAAATCTCCTCTTGGGATTTATTAAAACCTAAAGTTAGGAGTTTGGCTCACTTAATCATAATACTAATGCTTTCTAGGACAGCCCAGTTGGGCTTTTCCCAGAGAGAGCCAACCATAATTAATCCAGTGTTTGATCCACAGGCCTGAATTTTTAAGTTTTTTTCAATTTCCTTTTTTTTGCTCTCTCATTTTACCGTGTTTGTATAATGAAAATACTGGAATTTAACTGGGGGCCAAGATCATCAATTTTTTTTTACCACTAGTTCAAGGAGATGGATTGTTCAAATAGCCATTGTCCTTTACACTCATTGTACACAGTTTACCAAGGGTCTGTAACTGGAACTGTGTTAGTGATGAAGTCTCTGCAGGCAACTCCATCACAGCCAAGGGTCCTTTGACTTGCTTGACTTTCACATTCTTACCCTAAAGAAGGACTGGAGCTGTTGTTTCTTGATTCTCTTTAAAGACATGTGACCTCTAGCTATTTTTCCCCTCCTCAGCTCAGTGGTAGCCTTTTGAATTCTGTTAGAGGGTTAATGTGTGGCAGTTGGAGAGTGATATCAGGAGTCAGGGCCATGGGTTGCTGGTTCTCTCTGTATTCGTGGGCAAGTCACTGTCTGTCTCCCAGCCTCCATTGGCCCATCTGAAGAATAGGGAAGAGTTCCTATTTATAAATGGTGAAGCTGAGTAAACCCTGTGTGATGAGAACTTTGGAAATACAGTACTCCTGAGGTAAAGGTTCAGCCTGCTTGGAATGTGATTGTTGGGGCTGCTGGCTCTGGAGATGCAGAGTAGCTCAGGGCATGAAAAGGGTAGCAGATAACAGCCCAGAAGTGCTGCAGGCAGATGCTCCTCTTGAATATTGAATGAAATAAGATTGGATTCTGGAAGGATTCTGGAAGTCTTGCTGATTTAGGATGATTTATGGTTAGTTTTGAACTGCTCAGTTTCAGGACACCTGGTTCTTTCAGAACATTATCCATTGATGGTAATTCCCTGCTTCTGATGATTGTAGCCTGGAAAATCATGCATTTTCCCCCCTTGGGATTTATTAAACGTTACCTCTTTGCTTCATTAGAACACAGAAGTTAGCTATTTGCTTTCCCTAAAGTCTTGTGGAAGAGGTAGTAAGCTACTTTTCCCTTACAGAGTTAATTTTCTTCAGCTGCTAAACTTAAGATACTAATGATTAGAGTCCTCAAAATGTTAGTAAAATTGGGTACAAGGAATCAGGAAAATATAGTAAGTAACAATTGTGCCAAAAATTATAATGGGCCATGGAATTGCTTCATGTTGAAATTATAAATAATCTGTATTGCTATTAATACTAGAATAATGGTAGTGCTTCTCATCTTCAGGGTGCCTCGTGAGATTAACCACGGTGGTTACGCTGGTGATGTGTTTAAATAAAACCTGTGCTTTCTGAATGTGTGTTGCAGTCTTAACATTCTTGAAATCTTTGCAGACCAGTTCTCAAGATGGGATAGGAAAGCTGGATTCTAGGTTACCAAGTGAAATCGGCCCGACTCCTCCTGTGTTGAGACTAGTCATCTACTGTTCTTTCCATTGAGACAGAACTGTTGCCTGTGTTTTTACTAGTCCTGTTGAATGCAATGGATGGTATTTTGAATTCCTGGGTTAAAAACAGAATTGAAAATCTGAAATGCCTTTACAGAGCGGGCAGCTAAAGTTGCTGAGCAGCAGGAGAGAGAGCGAGCAGCACAGCAACAGCAGCCGAGTGCTTCTCCCCGAGCAGGCACCCCTGTGGGGGCTCTCATGGGGGTGGTGCCACCACCAACACCAATGGGGATGCTCAATCAGCAGTTGACACCTGTTGCAGGTAAAAACAGGAGATAAGACCATTTTTTTCCACTTTAAGAAATTCCTTCATTTTTTTTTTCTCCAAGAGGAGTAGGCCACAGTCTGTAGCCTTTTATCATGACAGATTCAAAGTTTGAAGTCATCCATGTTGTCCTATATTGCCTTTCCCATGCAGGCAATTCCTCCCCTCTAACCCAGAAAAGGGCCCTGGACCCAACCCTGGGAATTGGTAGGGAGCACCTCTTCCTTGGCTTAGGGGCATAGTCTGGTGATGTTCTCACCCCAGACTGCTCTTAATAGAGCGCTGCAGCAGAAAATATAAATAGATGCTGAATTCTGTTCTAGAGGAATTCCCAAGAGAAAACACAAAATCAGTCTTTAGATGATATTATTTTCTGTCTCATACCAGTATTCAGTTTGTCTTGTTCTGCTGCAGTTGTCCTTAACAAACTGACCATTTAAAAGGATTTTTGACAGTGAATTGTAAATCCTTTCTTGGTCACCAGTATGCATGACTGATAAATAGAATACAAAGTCCTTATTCAATTCATTGTGCCCACTCTGTAATGCTTTTCTATTTAATTACATTAAACTGCATTTTCTGTTAGTATCCCAGTCACATATTTAAGCAAAGAAAGAAAGCAAATGATGAATGTGGTTTGCTTGTGTGTGTTGTCTCTGGTTCTGGTAGCCATAGCAAATTTAGCTTTTTTTAATTGAATGTCCTTATCTGACTTTTCTCTGCTGGGAAGCCTGCAGACCACCCCTCAGGCCTCTCTTTTGTGACCTCTCCAAGCCTAGTGAGGTCTGTACAAGCCACCTGTTTCTTCTTACGCAAGTAGTCTGACCTTTTCACAAGGAGTCCAAGACAGTGTTGTTCAAGTCAGTTTTATTGGGATGCTCTTTTTGTTTTTGCTTTTCAAAGAAGCATAGATAGCATAGGTTAACTTTTCCATTGTCGCTCCTAACTTTTGTGATGGCAAGTTCTCAAATGCACTATCTCTGAATTCAGCAGTTGCACTCACCAAAGCACATCTGAATCATGGCTTTTCAGTACTTTCAGTGTAACTGATGTTGATCTAACAAATCTCATAATCACCTGCTCTATTCCATGGCCCATTTTGGTTAATGAGGTTCTGGAGGTTTTTAGAAATCAGGCCTTGAATGTGGGGACTTTGAAAGATAGAATTCCCTCATTGACATCCTGTTTTGTTCTACTTGATGTGTGATATTGTGGCATTGTGCCCATGACTACAAAACCCAGGGACATATTAACAAATGAATACAAACAGCTAAAAACATTTTTTAAAAACAGCAGCTGCAGCATTTTAGCTTCCTGTTGGGGAATAACATCATAGAGTTCTGTGGGTGAGGAAGGTGGGCCCTCCAGAAAGCCCCTGCTCCATTATTAAGGGTGTGCTGCCCAGACCTCTGGGCCATCGGAGTGAAGGGCAGGCATTCTCAACAGTAACCAGTCTTTGGTCCACAGAGGAACTGTGCAGCTAAGAGGATGATTTTCCGTGGATTTACAGGTTGCTTAGTGCCCAAGTCTTAGCCTTGTTGGTGTCTGAGACCAGCTTTGCTTGCAAGCATTGAAGCTCATTTGAACACATGTGACTGGGATAATAAATGCCAAAGTACAGTTTAATGAAGACAAGTGTCATGTCTTTCAGTGCTTAATAATTTAATCTTCAACCACAGCCTCTGAAGGCTGCGTTCAGATGGGCTTTTGTCATTGAAAGCAAAGCCTCCTAACATCTTTAAATTACTCACCTACTTATCCCTAAAAGGTGTACCTCGTGGTGTGGTTAAAAGGCAGTTTAGTAGCATTGGATTTCCTCATGTTTAAGATTATGGTGTCTTTTTGAAAAGTAGTTTTATGCTCAGAACTCTTCATTTCTAAAAAAATGAAACTCATCCTATTTCATGAATAGAGGTATTTCACATTTGTTTTATCAGTTTGTGTAATTATAAGTTTTTCAGTTTAGATAAGACTTAAGGAAGTAGTGTGAGCCAAATTTTCAATAATGTCATAGCATAAAAATTAAATTTTTATAAAAAACACCTTTCAAATAATTCTTCAGGACAAGTCAGACTGAAATTCTCAGAATCTGGAGTTTCCCAGAGTCCCTTTATAAAGAATATGTTATTAAAATGAGGTTTGGCACTAGTCCCTTAGCCTTCCCTCTGTGAGAAGCTTTGACCAAGGCCAGGCGTGGTGGCGCATGCCTGTAATCCCAGCACCTGGGAGGCTGAGGCAGGAGGATCGCCTCGAGTTTGAGGCCAGCCTGGGCTACGTAGTGGGTTCAAGGCCAGCCTGAACTACATAGTGAGACTCTGCCTCAAAAAAAAAAAAAAAAAGAAAAGAAAAAGAGAGAGAGAAGCTTTGACCAAAAGTGATTATGCTTCAGAAGGAGCTTTGTTTTCTTGTTCATTGTGATCATTACAGATCCCAAAAAAGTCATTTTTCTGTTTAAAAAAAAATGCCATGTGATTTTTAAACTCTCTTCATAGGTGAGTCTTTGACATTTTTAAATTATTTGCACCCCTCTTGCAAAAAAATACTTGTTTGCTGAAACTTTTCCCTAGCCAACAGAAGATATTTGTTGTGTGACGATATGCTTTGAAAATAAAGGAATAAAAACCTCTGTTCACAGAAATACTGTATCTTAATTAAAATTCTCCCTGTTAACTGAAGGTTTGTGTGAGGACATTTGTGAGCTTGATGACAGTGATGAAAATTGGCATTTTCTCGTGTCAGCAGAGCCTGATTCTCCAGCTGTTCTTCCTTAAAGTCTAAATACAGGTTTCTGAGTGGCAGGGCTTTGGTTGATTTGGGAGGATTTACATTTTTATCTTTAACGTATTTTAAAATCTAAAGATGAAACACCATTTGGCGTGATGGCTCTTAGCTGTTCTCCAGCTCAAACCTTAACACAATCCATTCTTACTAGCAGTGAGGGGCTAAAAGGGTGGAGTAGATGTACCAGTCTTGAAAAATCCTTGCCTGGAGCTGGAGAGCCATGCTTTGTTGTTTTGCGATGAGGACCGTGCACCTCATTTCCCTCCATTTTGATTTCCCCTCATGTGTACCCATGATAGGCATATGAGTGTGGGCAGAGTGGAATGATGGGATGTGTGCTGTTCAATTAGAGTTGCAATCCACAGAGCTGGTCACTCTGCTTGAACAGTTTGCAGTAACTCTGAAGGTGGGAAAGCTATTATTAGAACTCCTCTTTATTATTATTTAAGTGAAAAGTGTAGCATATTTATCCCAGCAAAAATAACTACAACAGTAATATACTAAGTACTAATTCATCCAGAAATGTTGGGTTTCGTGTTTGTAACTTTTTATTTTGTTCATTGTTGCAACAAAATAATTTCACTAATTACAGTTATATCATGCAGTACTAAGGGTGCTTTATTCATGGGTAGTGCATGTGGGGGGTTGTTAATAGCTCATGTTGCATGTTAATGATGCATGTCTGAAATTTGTTGTGTCCTTCAAGGCATGATGGGTGGCTATCCGCCAGGCCTTCCACCTTTGCAGGGCCCCGTTGATGGCCTTGTTAGCATGGGCAGCATGCAGCCACTTCACCCTGGGGGGCCTCCACCCCACCATCTTCCGCCAGGTGTGCCTGGCCTCCCAGGCATCCCACCACCCGGTAAGAACTTCATCCTCATTCACTCATTAATCTCATCTTCATGTTTTCTTTTTTTCCTCCCTCAGCCAGTGGTTCTAGGAGGTAACTGCTGCCTACTGTGGCCAGGCTTCCCTCACTGAGAATCCCAGAGCTATCAGCAACAGGGCCTCTCCTGTGTTTTGAGCAGGTGACCCAGTACCTGTGTTCTTGTGTACCAGGCTGTGTGGCAGCAGCAGAGGATGCATGGCAGAGGCTAGACTCATCAGACCAAGAGGCAGGAGGCATATTGTATAATTACTTAAACAGCATGATGTGTTCAAAAAGCCAGCCAGCCTAGAAGGCCACACTGTCTTATCAGTAATTGAAGTTTTCCAAATTATAGCTCAGAGTCATACATAATAGTACTCTTTGCTCTTGAGTGCATTTCTCCATTGGGTGCAATTGTTATCTCACAGAGTCTTCTCTATAGAGTCCCTGGTCTGTTTCCTACTCATCAGGCAGCCCTTCTAAAGCTCTTCAGCATTTCTTCACTTAGTCTATCCTGGGAGCAAAGAAGGAGGAAATAAATTCGCATTCAGTTAGTTTTCTGTATCTAACTTCCTTAAGAAGCTTGACATAACTTTTTTTTTTTTTTTTTTGGGTGCTGGAGATTGAACTCAGGGCCTTGTGTTTGCGAGGCAGACACTGTGACCACTGAGCTAAGTCCCGCTTGACATAACATTTTAAAGAACCACCAAGCCCACAGTACTACCTGTAAACATTGGTTTGTCTGTCAACAGAAGCTCAGAACTTCTTTTACATAGAAATACTGTACATAAATGAGATCCAAAAATAGCTGCAATTTGACTTTATAAAGAATTAACAAGTTGAAAGACTATTTCAAAGCTTAAAGGAAAATCATGAATTCCCATATTAATTGCCATCATATGCAAAAGAACAAACTCTTGACTGTTACCTTGTCAGAGGAGATATACCCTTAGATGACTTAGAATAGCATTTGCTCCATTACTAAAATATTAGCCAAGGGCCCAACCCAGATAAAATGTGATTGGAAACTTGTTGGATTGCTTACACCAGATGTTCTGAGAGGAGGAAATGTTTATAGAAGTGGGTGTTTCATTCTAGAAATAGTGGTCTGTTAGGTAAATTGCTGTGGCAACAGGAGTCACTCATAAAATAGATGTTCTTGTATGGCCAGTGGACTTGGCCCTAATTCTGTGTGCTCTTGTTTGGAATAGGGTATTTCTCTGAGTCAGTAAGACAGGGTTGGAGTTGACACCTTCTAGATGCATATAGCACTCAGTAGGAGCCCTAAGTCCAGTGCCTCCTGGTAACAGGTGTCTTTTGGTAGGTGTTGGGGCACCCCCTTTCCCACTTCTTCCGATCCTAAATTGCATTTGAAGGAAGCCTGATACCTCTGGTCATAGTCGGAGAGACAAGGAAGAACCCTCTTGGTGTGTACACTCACGTACCTGATCAGGCTCAGCTTACATTCCCACTGACTACCCTGGCATGGCACTTATAAACAGAGGAAACAGAGAGGTTTGCTGATTTGTTTATGCTGCCTTGCAAAGCAATGATGTCGGCAGCTTAGGGAGCCTCCATGTGTGTGGAGTCTAAGGTGGGTGGGTGAATATACTAGAGGAAGGGCCAGGAGTCCTAATGCATTGTTGGAATAGAAGCTTACCTGCCACCACCTTTTCATTCATTCACAAATAATCATCAGGATCCTACCGTGATGATCTGAGTATATACTTCTGTGCACTTGAAATATAAAAATCCCTGTTTTAAAACAAGTTTATTTTTACTTACTATTTTTTTCCCTTACAAGTAAGAAAATGAATGCCTCTTTCTGTAAGTGGCATTTGACATCTCTGAACCTTAGAATAATGAGCTGCTTCTGCCTGATCAACATACCAGCATTTTTAATCCAGAGAAACTATAGACAATTAAGTTAGTTCCTCATGATCATTTTGCATAGCCAGCAGGTCTTGTTTAAGCTTTAAAGAACAGCTCGGCATGGTACTGCTTGTGGTTTGTTTTTAATGAACTGGGTCCCTTGCCTATTTCTACATTTTAGCCAAACAGCAAATGGATGGCCCGAGATAAAAATAGCCTGAGATACCAAATTTAGGACATCTTATTATTATCATCTAGTGCCTATGAGAAAACAGTTGCTCGTGAACATTCATCAAAGGAAGTTTACTAAATTATTACCAGAGAAATAGTATAAATATAATAGGGCCATGAAGTCTTTCTGTTCCTTTGTCCTTTTGCATCTAAAGTGATAGCAACAAAGCTACTCCACTCCCACATCATGCATTTTTCAGAGTTCTAGTCTAGTTCTAGATGGAAGTATCATTTCTCTGTCAATATTATATCCCCTATTGGCCCTCAAGGGGACAGCAAGGCAGTGCTTCTACCCTCTACAGACTCATTAACTGCACTTCCACAGCCTCTTTCCATGTGTCTCTGCTATTTTAGCACATTGCTTACTGCTGAGCCTGATTCCAGCACCATTTCTGCTGAAATGTAACACAGGCTCCAATTACAGAAGAATGTGATGTCAGAAGAAAAGTACCTTGAATACAGGTGTATTCTGACTATAGCTCAAATAGAGATTAGAAATTTATACAATGTTCAAATCATTTCTAGAGAATGGCCTATTGATATACATTTGACAAGTTCTGTTAGCATAGTGCTTTAAGTACCTAGAAACAAAAGAATACAGATTCTGAATTTTAATCTTCTTTTGGGTGCTTATGGTTATGCATACTCAAGAGCAGAGATGCATAGATTGGCATTATAAATGACATCATTTCTTATCGAACAAATTTTTCAGTCATCTCAACCCAGAGCCTCTAATTGTGCCATTGCATTCTGAATTATAGGTGTGATGAACCAAGGAGTGGCCCCTATGGTAGGGTCTCCAGCACCAGGTGGAAGTCCATATGGACAACAGGTGAGCCCCCCCAGTTTGATTTTCCCAGGACTCAACAGAATTCTAGTCTTCCTTTTCCGAACATGTACAAAGTATCTTTTTGTCTCACCACATGGTCTCATGCTCTTTCAGGTGGGAGTTTTGGGGCCTCCAGGGCAGCAGGCACCACCTCCATATCCTGGCCCACATCCAGCTGGCCCCCCTGTCATACAGCAGCCAACAACACCTATGTTTGTGGCTCCCCCACCGAAGACCCAGCGGCTTCTCCACTCAGAGGCCTACCTGAAATACATTGAGGGACTCAGTGCTGAGTCCAACAGCATTAGCAAGTGGGACCAAACCCTGGCAGGTAAGGAGAATTCTTCTAAGTAAGCCTTTGTGAAATATATACTTATTCCCAGTCTTCTCCTGCTGTTGGCTCTTGTACAAAAAAATGTTCCTTTTGCATATACCAGTAAAATAAATGGTATGTTTCATAGAATGGTTTGGAGTTTCTTTGCCCATTAACATCACACACTGAAAATGGAATCTTTAGTCAGATATCAAAGTTTAGTTTTGTCATAAACATCACTGCCATCTTTTGTAATATTTTTTCAATTTTTCAGGAATTTGGGCATTAGTGCAGATGCCAGATTGATTGATTGATTGATTGATTGATTGTGCTGAGGATCAAACTCAGGGCCTACTATTGAGCTAAATCCCCAGCCCCCCAAATTTATTTTAAAAAGAGAAAAAATGAGAAGGTATGTTTCCATCAGGCTATCAAGTTAGTCATATAGTCCAACAGATTTAATATATATTTTCAGTACATACTGAAATGACTTATCTAAAATCTGGAGTGAAATTTGGAAGTTTCTACTTATTTTTCATTTCTAAACCAAATTTGTTAATTTGATTTAGGAGCAGAAGGTATGTTTTCCCCTTCGTAGATTTACCTTTTTAGGCTGGTTTGTTAGCATTGAAGTAATTATTAAATATCAGTGGCATCTACAATAAATTATTAATGATCAGATATTTTAGTACCTAATGAAATGATTTAAGAACTTTGCTTGGGGCAGCACATGCATGTAATCCCAGCTACTCAGGAGGCTGAGGCAAGAGAATCACAAGTTGAAGGCCAACCTACTCAATTTAGTAAGACTGTGTCTCAAAATAATAAAAGGTCGGGGGATATATATCTCAGTACCCTGGGTTCAATCCTCAGTACCACTGAAAGAAAGAAATCCGCTTGTTAAAAGTTCATAATATGATACTTAGCCAGGGGATAGTGGCTCAATCTTATAATCCCAGCCTTCTCAGAGGCTGAGACAAGAAGATTGTAAATTTGAGCCCAGCCTGAACAACTTGACAACTTGGTGAGATTTTGTCTCAAAATTTTATAAAACTTTAAAAGGGCTAGTGACATACCTCAGTGTGAAGGCCCTGAGTTCAATCCCCAGTACAAAAAAAAAAATCATATTATTTAATAAATGTTATGTTTCATAGTTTAATAAATCTGTGCACCCTTAGAACTGAAGGATAGTTTGTCATTTTAAAATTCCCATTTATGTTTCTTTATTTGCACTTTAATTTTCAGCTCGAAGACGTGATGTCCATTTATCAAAAGAACAGGAGAGTCGCCTGCCTTCCCATTGGCTCAAAAGTAAAGGGGCCCACACCACCATGGCAGATGCCCTCTGGCGCCTGCGGGATTTAATGCTTCGAGATACCCTCAACATTCGCCAAGCATACAACCTAGAAAACGTTTAATCACACCATTATGTTTCTTTTATAGAGCATAAAGAGTTGTGGAACAGTAGCCATTTTAGTTACTGGGGTGGGGGGGAGGAACAAAGGATAATTTTTATTGCATTTTACTGTACATCACAAGGCCATTTTTATATAAGGACACTTTTAATAAGCTATTTCAATTTGGTTTTGTTATATTAAGTTGACTTTATCAAATACACAAAGATTTTTTTGCATATGTTTCCTTTGTTTAAAACCAGTTTCATAATTGGTTGTTTATGTAGACTCGGAGTTTTATCTTTTACTTGTTGCCATAGAACTGAAACCATCAACAATTTTGTCTTGGCTTGGGAATTTTGTTTTTTGTTTAGTTTTGGGAGGGTTGCTTTTTTTTATATGAAAGAACAAACAAAATGAAAAAAAAAACCTAAGAGTTTACAGATTAGTTTAAGTTGACAATGAAATGTGAAGTTTGTCCTAGTTTACATTTTAGAGAGGGGAATATGTATATGTATGTTTTGTGTGCCTGAATTATCTTAAGCCACTTTCTGAAAAAGCTGTTTCTCGCAGGTAAAGTGAAGTGCTTTCTTTGAAAGGTTGTTATTTTTGATTATAGATGTTTGACAGACATGTCACGTTTGCTCTTTTAACTCAGAGGCTCTCTGTACAATTCCGTAGTCAGTACTGTGCATCCAATCTGCAGCTATTTTATTTCCCAGATACCTGGAGGGAAACAGCAATTTTCTTGTTATAAATTAGACATCTGTGGTGTCAATGATTTTTGCAGAACATGTGCACAGCCCAGAGTTATATTTTGTCTTGGAAGGTAAGTTTAAGGGTACTTTTGATCTGTTTATAATAAATTCACAAGTTATGCCTATATGTGTTAGATGGCTTGAGAATTTAAATCTGTTACATTGGAAAGCATTGAAGTTTATCTTGAAGAAAGCATTGAGATGTACATGGAGATGATTTATTTTTAAGTATAACACAACTTTACCTAAAGAAGGGAGTACAGTAATTGGCTATGAACTGTGTCATGAACGTAACTGTGAAAGGGCAAAATGCTTACATATGCAAATAGTTTCATATTCTTTATTTCCACATTATCAATTGGGGAATTTTTTTTTCTTCTAAATTTCAGGGTTGTAATTCTCAATCAGATATGTAATACTTTCTAAAATGTGTTTTTAAATTTAGCTTGTGCTTTTGGATTACAGGAGAAGGGAATCATAATTTAAGAAAATGTTCACTAAAAAGACCATTACGGATCCCAAATGCTAGGGTTTAGTGACCCTCTTTCTTGTATGGCCCTAGAAGAAACATTTGGAGACAGTGTGCTGCTCAAATGGTAGGAAACTACAAATATGAAACATTACTTCATTTGGCAGCATGTTTTTGAAACCTACTTTATTGTAACATTTGTGGTGGAGTTTCTACCACTGTTTTTGAGTGACTCTCAGAGGATAATTTTTTCCTTTTAATCTATGAATCAATACCCAGATGCTTAATTACCATACTTAATAAATCATGAGGGTAAAAGCATGTAGAATGGAAATATATCTCTTATATCTAAATACTTTGAATACAGGAGGCCCTTAACCAGGCGTGGTACCATACACCTGTAATCCCAGCAGTCAAGAGGCTGAGGCAGGAGGATCACCACTAGTTCAAGGCCAGCCTGGGCTATATCGTGAGTTCAAGGCCAGCCCAGACTACATAGCGAGACCCTGTCTCAAAAAAACCATAAATACAGGAGGCCCTTGTTACTTAACTGCCATTAGTCAACCACTGGATCTCAGTTTGCATCAAGTATTTTCAATAATTTTGAGTTTTGAAACATACTGCAGGAATATGTCAGTACCTTATTGTTAAACTGAACCAGATAAAGAAACCTTCAGCTCTGGTTATTTGGATCATTAAATCATCATGGACTGTGTGATGCAATCAGATTCCTTTCTTTGTAGACGTCCTTGAATTACACCAAAGAACCTGACACTTAATTTTGGTTAAATTATTTATTTATTTCATCCATTCATTTTATTTCCCTTTTTAAGGGCTGGTGAAACTTCTTTAGACTTCTTTAAAAACTCTTCACTGTGGGCCACAAGGGCATTAGAAGCCAGAGCACTCTTCCTCCAGGCTCCTTCCCCCATCCCTTGGGTGCTGTGGGACCCAAGAGCCAGCCAGGAGCCCCCTAAGACAGTGTAGAGCTGGCCCAGGGTGCCGCTGGGCAGGCCCTAATTAAGTTAATTTTTTACAAAGTTTTATTTATTTTAGAATCATGTCTCTGTATACACTAACTTAGGGAACATCAGTTAATATTTAAGATACAAGATTTGAAGTCAGCCATCTTCTTAAAAAAAAAAAAAAAAACCTCCTGACTTTTAAACTACAAGTAAACTATATATCTTTTTTTTCCCATGAGTTTTAGGAACTGTAGTAATATGGCCTAGAAAGTATAATAGCCTGTTTTGAAAATGTAAGTTTCTATGGAGAATTTTGTTTATATGGGGGGACCTATAAATTTAAAATAGAATGTTAGCCAACTGATTTTAAAGGCCTTTTATTATTTGTTTTAACCCACCCTCCCTTTCCTGTGAGGAAGAATTGAGAGAAGACACTTGTGTAAAGTCTCCTAATAGTATTGATTTTTCAGCTTGAGCGTTTCTAGACGTAATTAAAACTTGGTTTATCCTAATTTTTGTATTATATCATCATCTGAGGTTTAAGTGGTTACTAGTCCTTATAACATGTATGTATCATATGTTTGTTCATCTAAAGCTTTTTAATCAAAATAAAAATGGAGTTTGCAAAGTGATTTGGATTAATCCAGTTTGGTTGTTCTATTAGTTTCAAGCAGATTAAAAAGAAACACTCCTGCAAGCCCTGATTTCATGCTAACAGTTTTGCCAATTTAAGGGAATAATATTCCTCAGAAGCAGATGAAAGTCAGTGTGCTAACCCCTGGTTTGGGTTCAGGCTTCATCAGACAGAAAAAAGCACATGAAGTCAGACTACAGCCTGAAGTGCCCTGTGCCACACCTCTGAGGCTGGTAGTCAAGGCTAACGTGTCTTCAGGATGGGCAGCATCGACAGAAATGGAGGTTGAAATTAAAATTGAAGAGCAATTTTTTTGGGGGTGCTGAGGATCAAACTCAAGGCCTTATGCTTGCTAGGCAAGCACTCTGCCACTTAAACTAAAGCCCCAAACTGGAAGAGCAATTTATTGAGGGCAGAAGGTGAAGGAAGCATGTCCCATGTCAAAAGAATAACTCACTTCAAATAGTTTGTCTGTGGCCAGAAGAGACAGAGATGGCCCAGGTGTGTCTTTAACATGTTTATAAGCTCTTAAGACATGACATGCTTTTTTTTTTTTTTTTTTTGTGGTGCTGGGGATCGAACTCAGGCCCTTGTGCTTACAAGGCAAGCACTCTAATCACTGAGCTAAATCCCCAGCCCCTATGACATGCTTTTAATAGGAAATGTTAGTAAAATTAACTGCTTTCCTCAATATCGCTTTGCAAATCACTGTAGTTGTTTTCCTGAGTGTGTGGGACTGTACTGCAATCTATGTCCATGAGTATTTTTTGTTGCTTTGAGACAGGGTCTCGCTGTGTAGTACAGGCTGGCCTTGAACTCATCAAGCCTCCTGCCTCAGCCTCCCAAGTGCTGGGATTACAGGCGTGCACCACCATGTCTGGCATGAGTATTTTTTGAACGAGATCACTGATGTAAACATCCCAGCTGAGCTCTGTGAGAAAACAAATACTGCTGAGTATTATTCTATTCTTTTTTAGTTGGGAACTATGCTATGTCAGCAGAATGAAACTTCAGTATTGAGCAAATTAATTAACTATTCCTCCCCACTATTTTGTTGTACTTTGTGGTACTCATGTCTTGGGGATTGCACATAGATGTGGCAAGAAATTCCAAATTTTATATGGGTGTGCAGTCTAAGCCCTGATACTACTTTACTAGAAGCAGTCAGGGGTCTAGGTAAAACTTCCAAGATGAAACTGCTAGATGGACAAAAATAACTCTCATTTATTATTTACTATGTACCTGATTTAGGTACTTTCCAGATCAATTCAGATGATAAAGTGAAGCCCCAAAGCCCATGTTCTTTTCCCTGCATCACAGATAGTAGTGATAGATTTCTAGCAATAAATGCTCACTAGGTTTTCAGCAAGTGCTGTAGTTTTTGCAAGTGAAGTTATTAAAAATGTGTTGGCGTTACAGCTCACAGTAGGGGGCATTGCCATTCTATTCAGCATACAGCAGCACTAGGTTTTTCATTTTAAATTTCTACCAGTAGTTTCAGTGTATGATACATAGAGTAATTATGTATTACTCATAGAGTAAAAAGTTCTTTGGGAATTTTTTGTTTTGTTGTGACAAGGTCTTACTATGTAGCTTAGCCTAGCCTCAAACTCATGACAATCCTCCTGCCTCAGCTTCCCATGTGCTGGGATTACAGGTGTTTGCCACCATGCCCAACTGAAAGTTACAAGTTTTGAGGGAAGAGTGGGTGTGTAGCTCCAGTACAGTGCTTGCCTAGTATAAATGACACCACCAAAAAAATTCAGAATGCAGAAAAGTTAAAAGCTTGTACCTTGCTTAACAAAGATGAGTTCTTACTCACAGCGTCCAAAAAGGCTCTGAAAATGTGTCTTACATTATAATTACTTTGCTCATCTACCTGCCTTGAAGTCAGACAATCAGCATATTGAGCTGGGCATGGTGGTACATGCCTGTAATCCTAGCACTCAGGAGGCTGAGACAGGAGGATCACTGAGAGTTCAAGGCCAGCCTGAACTACATAGCAAGACCTTGTCTCAAAAAAAAAAAAAAAAAAGGAAAACAATAGAGAAGAGTAACACAGAATTCAGGCTAGTGAATCTGGGGAAGAGGCAGAGGGATGATCCAGGGAAAGAACCACAGCAGATGAAGTTGGCTAATGGTTTTATTGGCTTTTACTACTCTTTGTAAAAGACGTGTGTGTTACATACACTGTGTATCAAATGTACTTCAACTTTTAAAACTGGGAGAGGGACATATAGAATGTAGCCACATAATTGAGAATCATACCATTTTTCTTCCTCTGTGCAGGAGATCAAACCTAGGGGCACTCTTATCACTGAGCTACATCCCCATCCCTTTTTAGTATTGTTAATTCTGAGACAGGGTCTTGCTGAGTTGCCCTGGCATCACTTAAATTAGAATTTGTGATCTCCGGCCTCATCATACTGTAATTTCTTATACAGCAGTCTAATCACCAAACCGTCTCAAAAGTTAGGTTCACAACTAGATGACACACTTGAGCACATTATGAGGCAGCACCTTCCCCTCACTGGTGCTGTGAGTCATTACTGGCCTTCATACTCAAGACACCTCCCAGTAGTGATGCTGAGCTTGCTGTAGAACTTTGATGAGATCCAAGTCCCTGGTTCTTAATTTACATTGAACTGGTACTAACAAAAGTGGATGAACTTAGATTAGGAAGGAAAAAACTAGAAAAATTTAAGAGACATGTTTGTGGCAGAGAAAATAAGGATACCCAGTAGTCTTAAGCACCACCTTATTTCATAATAGGAACTTTCAAAACTTGGTTTTCTGTAGAAAGTAGAAGTTTTCTTGTTTGAAAAGATGTTGAATGTGGTTATCGAAGTTCATAAGGATGCCTTTGCTTTTTTCTACCAGTAACTCAAACTTACAGTTAGTCAAATTGGCAAATCTCCCTCAATAGACTGCGTCTCTTGTCAAAAGACCGTGGTTGCTTCATTGTGTAAATTTGCTTTCTTGTGGAAGGAACAACTGCCTTAATCTTTAGCAGGTGGTTGAAAGAGCAGCATTTTTTTTTTTTTTTTTTTTTTTTTTTGGTGGTGCCGGGGATTGAACTCAGGCCCTTGTGCTTGCAAGGCAAGCACTCTAATCACTGAGCTAAATCCCCAGCAAGAGCAGCATTTTGATTACAAACGGATATGAATCATGGAGGCCTACCATCCTATGCCAAGGAACTCACAAGAACACTAGCATGAGTAGCATAGTAGTCATTCAGGAATTCCTACCACCCTAGTGTGCAAGCTGGTAGCAGACAGAAATGTAATTTACATAATTATCCTAGTTTAGGTGATCTTGCAATGGAGAAGATCTTTGACATCCATGATTTAATTTGAATTCTTTAAAAAATTAAGGTTATCACTAGGCATGGTGGTGCATGCCTACAGTTCCAGCACTTGGGAGGCTGAGGCAGGAGGATCAACACAGGTTCAAGACCAGCCTGGACTATATAGCAAGACCCTGTCTCAAAAAACCCAAAAAAAAAAAAAAAAAAAAAAGACAAAAGGAAAACTTAAGGTTATCATTTGTTGCTTAAAAACAAAGAGCTTCAGCTAGAGATGTCAGTTAGTGGGACAGCACTTGCCTAACATGCCTTAAGGCCCCGGGTTTGATCCAGGACAGGAAAAAAGGGCTTTACAATAATTCAGACTGCTCTGAAAAGCATTCTGGTTGATCCTTGAATTGCTGAAGAAATATTTAATGGACTAGACACATTAATGGACTACACCCATTAGATGGATGTTTTAGGAGGAAATAATCTTCCATAAAGTACTATCCAGCAGTGATTTGAGAACTATTCAAGCAGACACTGCAAAACTGAAAATTCCTTGTAAAAACAATTCTTGGAATAATACTCAGCTGCTAAAGAACAAGCTGTGTGAAAAAAAGTTCTGGTGAGTACTTTGGGGAGGGGCGGTGCTGGGGATTGAATTCGGTGCCTTCCAGTTGCTAGGCAAGTGCTCAACCACTGAGCTAAATCCCCAACCCCCTGACCAGTACATTTGTAAAGGAGCTTAAACCAGTAGTAAAATTCACATTTACTTTATTGACTGCTGAAGTTCAGTTTCTGATGCATCTTCCAGCCTTCTCTGATACTGCCTTTCTGAGGCTTTTCTACGGTAGACATCATCTGTACCAAACAAAAATTTTGCTTAGATTTTTAAGAAACTAAAAATCTGAGTAATTCAACCTATAGTCTAAGTCTGTCACATATTTCTGAATCGCAACACTGTTTAACTCAGTGCCAAAATAAGCTTTCAAACAAAATGTGTTAAATGAGGCCTGTGTTAATGGAGTTCTAGACTTAAATAGCACATGGTCTTCACAGAGAGGATCAGGACCTGGCACATCTCTTAGCAGTGTTTTAAGACTTCCTTCACTTTCTTCTCTTGACGGTTTCTAGTCTGCTCTCTGAAATCATCTTTAACTAAAAACTGGCCTCTCTATCTGGGTGTGGTGGTCCACATCTGTCATCTCAGCACTCTGGGAGGCTGAAACAAGGAGGATCAAAAGCTAGAGTCCAGCCTGGGCAATTTAGCATTTAGCAGTGAGACCCAGTCTCAAAAAAAGGCTGGGGATGTAGCAAAGTGTAAAGGCTCTGAATTCAGTCCCAGTGCTGTACCGCAAAAGAAAAGGGGAAGAAAAAAATAAAAATTTGTCCACCACAAAGGCTCTCATCCTATAGCTCTCTGTAGCACTCTTCCAGCTAACTTCCAAGGGTGGCTACTACTACGGGGCACTAACCTTATTCTGTCTCGCATTCCTAAAGGCCCAGGTGTCCCGCCTTTCTCCACTCCCTCCTTTCTGATCAGCACTGTACATCCTCCAGTCTCTGAGGCAGGGGGATTGGGGATTAGCTTCCCTTCCCAGAGTCAAACTTACTTAATCTCCTGTCTTGTGATAACAACCTGGTATCCCTCCTTGCTTCTCTGGCCACTCCAAGTAAACCTAAACATAATGGTGTTTGACTCTCTCATCACAATTTGCCTGTGATTGGTCCACAAATCCATATTTCTGGCTCAAATGTGCCTCTTGAGCATCAGATCTGTGTAACCATCTCCACCTGAGGCCATCCCTAATGCAGGCTAGGATCAACCTGCCTGTGTTCTGCACTGGCAAGAGAAGTACCACTCCTGTCCCAGCTGTCCCACCAGAAGCCTCTATACTCCCTCTTCTGAGTCTACTCAATCACCAAATTTCCAGCACTTATCTCTACACTGTCTCAGCTTCACCCATTTTTTGGTACCTCTTCTTCCCTAGCCTAGACCATGCCATCACCTCAACCTAAGTGTTCCTACCAATCTCTCCACAAAGAGCCATTTCCCAGATCTTTCAGTCCTTGGGCAGTATGCCTGGTTCCAAGAAAATGGCCCAAAGAATTTATTTGGGTGCCTGCGTGGCTCTGCCTAGGCATCTTTGTAGCTATTCTACCCTTCATCCACTTCAGTCAAACAGCATACACCCGAAGTGTCCAAGCCTTCTCCCATCATTGCCATGAAAAAATTCCACAGACCTTCGCCTAGCTGACAGTCTTAAGAGCCTATCTTATTATTGTCATTGCCTCCCTAGGACTCCAGTTATCCTCACATCTGACCCCACAGCACTTAATGGTTAACTTTTTTTTTTCTTTTAGTGAAGAGATTGAATCTAGGGCCTTTTGCGTGCTAGGCAAGTGCTCTACTACTGAACTACACCCCTGGTCCCAAAGATTAACTCTTTTTATAATCTGGCTTTCCAGTTGCTCTGCCAGAGTGAAAGACCCTCTGCTTTGTCCATCAGAGCCTCTCATGGGTTCTCATTAAATATTGATGTATGTATGAACAGAAGGAAAGTAACTTTAAAAATGAGACTTGCCAATTCACAAATGATAGTGTTCCGGGAAAGAGGCAAAGCAGAAATGACCTAGTGCTTGCAAAAGTCTTTCTTTAAGAGGAAAATGGTCTGCAAATCAATGCCAGGCATTCTTTTCACAATGCTGGGCATCTGACTGCAGCCAAAGACCTAGGGTCAATGACTGCCGTGTGAAGACAGTGGTAATTAGCTAAGCCACCAGACCAGCTCCTTCTAGGGTTTAGGCTAGAGTTCTGAGAGGACCAGGATTTCCATGAATCCTCAGGATCTACCCCATTCTGTTGCTGTGAGCAATCCTGTTCCTTAGGCCCAAACAATGTCGCCGGCAAGGGTGAAAGGAAGGCTTGGAGGGAGGGTGGCTTGACTAGAGAAATGTGCCCTCTCCTCAAATTGCAGATAAGGTCACAAAGCTGAACGTCAATGTACGAGGCATACAAAAAAGCGGTGGGTCCCCAGCTGGTGTTGCACCAAAAGCTGCCAGGGAGTGGAACTGCATTTGCCCTTCCAACAAGGGTAAAAGCAGCTCGGCGACGAGAGGAATGAGCAGTCTGCAATCTTAATACCTCCTAAGGAAAAGGATTCCTACTGCCTCGTGTTTTCCTGAAGGGAAACGGAGGCCGCTGCACCCCCACTTACAGAAAGTCTCCTGGCCCACGCGCACTTTAATCATGATCCACTCCATCATTCCTCCCAGGATAAAAAAGAAGGGCAGGAACCTGTAGATGCCAAGTTGCTGCTTCCCAGGCACCCTCTGCAGAACTCGTTTCACTTGGGCCCTGGAGAACATGGTCGGCTGAGGTTGTGAAGAAGGGTACAGCGGACTCAAGCGTAGTTGGAGTGCCTGCATGCAATCAAGAGCACCCCACCCGCACAACAACGCGCCACTGTCCAGTGGCAGCGGAGTTCGGAGGCGGAAGCTGACCTCGACCTGGCTCCGCCAATCAGGGTGCGCCGAGGCGTGCCGATCGGCCAATTAGAGTACTATTGGGTGGCGCATGCTCCATGAAGATCAGCTGGCCGGAAAGCTCTCGCGCAAGCGCCTTGGCTCCAGAGGCGAGGTTGTCTCAGGGGCGGAGCTTTCTACGTGGCGTGGGCTGGGCCCGGTTGTCCCGCAATCCCAGTGGAGGCGGGGGCTGGGATTGACGGCCGCGCCCCTTACTCTGCCACCGCCATCTTTTTTCCTAATCCCCTGACAGAAGTGGTAACCCTATGTGAAGGAATAATCATGTACTGCACCATACTCTCAAATGTAATTAAGTAATTCTTTGCTTTTATTTAGGGGACGTGATTGCTGACCAGACTTCCAAAATAACAGAATTTGATACGCTTTGTTGAAAGCCTAAAGAAAAATCATCACAACAAAATTCTAATTAAGAGTCTTGTGATAACCATAACATCAATAAAAGCTATCCTATGTAGGCACTTACCGTTATTCAGACACCTGTAGATATTTTGAATGCATTATCTCTTCATTCACAGTATTTGCAAAGACAGAATGGTTACTCCCTCAGCTGGTGTGCGCCTCAATTCTTCTAACACAGGGTCTTTCTCTGATGCTGTGAGGATTCAGTGAGATAATAAGCACTGAACACAGCGCCTGCAACATAACTCACCAATTAACATTAGTTGTGCATAATATTGATAATGATGATGTCCTGAGCCCTCACTTATCACGTGTATTCCTTAACAGAGAGGTTGAGAGTAAACCAGGTAAAAGCAGCACTCTGACCCCAGAGCCTTCACCATTTTATCCTCTCATGCTGCATCACTGCACTTGCTGAAGATACCCATAAATGGCTGTCACCCTATTACCCAGAGATGAAATAACCAGAGAAATAGCTTTGAGAAGGGAGAGAACTCTCAGATAATCTAAGAGAATCAAACGAAGGCTTAGAACCAATAAGAGGGCTTGGTTTTGTGGGCACAAAGCAGGCAAAAGCAGACTGGGAACAAACAGCAAACAGGGCCCCAGGCAAGGGTCATGGGCTGGCCTTGAGCAGCTTTAGGGGCCACCGTACAACCGGCCTGGGAGGCTGGCCAGGAAGCGGGCACACACACTGTTTGGCCCTTGCTTCTTCTTGTTGTGGTGGTTCAGAGGCCTGGACCATCCAGGACATCTGCTCACTCATAGAACCGTCAAGTAGACGTCCCCGGCACCGACCTAGTTTATCTGGGCCTGTGGGGAGGCAGCCACCCATGAGCCCACCTTTTGGGCCTCGACCCCCACTAGTAGTGGGCCTAGGATCTGGCTGGCACAGTAGGTCCTCAGGTGCAGTCTAGCTTCGAATATACAAACAACTTTAAACCCAGTGAGTCATCCCAGGAAACGAAGTGTATCCAGCTGACCAGCTAATCACCCACAGGGCCCATGGGTGCTGGACAGCCTCCTTGGAGCCTGGTGCACGGCCTGGGGCTCAGAAAACAGATGTGAGCAGAAAAATGCGGTGGAGTGGTTCCAAGCAAGAAAGAGGAATTTCGTTGTAAAGTCCAGCTACAGTGCTAGAAGAGACTGCAGCAACTCAAGAAGTGGCCTGCACCAGGCCATAAGAAGCTAGGCAGACAAATGCAACCACTTGCTGTGGTCACAGCCAGGTGGGCTCAGTGATTCCCGGCCACAGCCCTGCTGCGCATGCCCAGTAGTCCTGCTCAGAGGTATAAATCACCTGTGTGGGGCACCAAGCGGCTGCCCCATCAGATGTCAGCTGCCTCGCAGGTCCGACGGTGCCACCCATTGCTGGACTGACACCAGGGGAACGGGAAGGGCTCCTTATCCGCTAGATAAGTTAGCCGAAGCAGCGCGGGCTCCGGACAGTGGGCTGTCAGTCAGGGACCAGGCAGGGGAACAGAACCCTACGCCGCAGGACTGGAAAACGCGGACAGAGGTGAGGCGCAGGAGGACTCGGGGCTCTCCGGGCGGACCCGGGGTCCGTGTGAACTCGCGCGCTCCAGCCCTCTCTTCTCTGCCCCTGACTTCTGGAGCCTTCCGGGGACAGCGAGTTTCAGGTTCTCGAACTGAGAGCCGCCATCACCATCCGCGACGGCCAATGAGGGGCGCCGAGCCCTCGGCCGCGCCAGGGACTGGGGGAGGGGGCGGGAGGCCGCCCCGCCCCGGGCCTCCCGCCCCCCGGGTCGGAGGGCACGCCCATTGGCTGGCCAGGTCCGCGCGCCGCGCCCATTGGCCCGCCGCCTAGAGGAGCACGCGGCCACGGTGGCGGGCCCGCAGTAGGAGGGCGGCGGGCTGGCGGACGGGCCCGAGGGTAGCGGGCAGCAGGAGGGCATGGCTGGTACGGGGCTTTGGGCAGCCACTCGGCGCTGGCTGCTGTGCGGAGGCCATGGCGGGCCGCGGGCCGCCTCGTCTGCGCCCTCCTGCCCTGGCTGCGGCCCGCCTGGTCCCGGCGCCCCCTGCCCCGGTACCCCACGCTCTGCACCGTCTCCGGCACCCGCCGGCGGCACAGACCTCAGCGCGCACTTGTGGGCTCGTTACCAAGACATGCGGAAACTGGTGCACGGTGGGTGAGCTGGGGGGCGGCGAGCGCCGAGGGGGGCGTCTCCAGCAAGGCGGGCAGACTGTGGAAGTGCCGCGCGCCGCTACCGAACCGTCCTAGGCGCGGCACTTCGTGGGCTCGCCGGGGCTCCGGAACCAGAGGACTGGGCAACTTTTCAGAAGCTTCAGCGATTGTCCCGAGAGCTTCTGGGGTGTCCCGATTCTCGGCGGAGCGCCCTGACGCCTGGGAGAGAGGGGAGGGGGTTGTTTCTCAGCCTGGTCGGCAGGATCTTGGAGCGGCCCCGGCTGTGCGCCGCACCCCACCCCCCAACCCCCGGCTCTGTCTGGGGTCCTGTCTGCGGCAGACCGCGGCGGAAACGCACGCAACCCCTTGTTCTCGGCCGGCCCTTAGGGTGGGAGTGCTGTGCACAAAGCCTGCGAGCTGCACTTGCCCGAACGGGCTCTTGAGGACAGCTGCTAGACTTTTAAAACATGTCTTGGTTTTGCTCCGGACGTCGGGCCCACTCGCAGCAAGGGCGGCAAACGCGTTGGGAAAACAACCAAGTCACCCCAGTCCCTTAAAATCCCTCAGAGCAGATATACCCATGGTCAGAGCTGCATAAGCACACTTACTTCCACCCCACCCCCTACCCCTGCTCTCTCCTTCTCAAAATGAGCTGATGAGGCCCAGGCCCCCTGTTAGGGCAGGCTGGGCCACTAGTGAGTCCCCAGGGCTCAGAATGCTGGACGTCAGTCCACCGGTCTGCGTGGGCCTAGCGGGGCCCTGTCTCTGCAGCAGACAGATACGGTTTGAGCTATGGCCCTGTCACTGCCCAGCTAGGTGGCCCTCAGCAAGTGTTGCCCTTTGGGACCCTCAATCAAGCATAAAACAGTGCTGGGGCCTGTGTCACAGGTGTGATGACTTGTGAAGAACCAGGCCAAGAAGGGGTAGAGGAGCTTCCAGAGGAACCCTTAGGGGTGATGTGACTTTCATTGACTGGTAAGACATAGTGGCCCTGTCTAGAAGATTCCAGCTGACTAGACAGGGGCTTCCACTCCAGCTCTGTAGAGGCCAAAATGGTTACCAAAGCACACCTCTCGACAAGCTGTAAACAGCAGGTAGGGCCTTTTAGGATTATTGTTCTGAAGCCCTTGGAGGCTTGGATTGAGTTTGTCTCTGTGGAGAGGTACATCTAGGTGTCATTTAAGAAGTCTTTGTCCTGCACCTAGTGAAGAGTCTCTGTCCTGAGAAGCCTCCTTGGAGATCTGAGGAGTAGAGAAGGGGGGATCTACTGGGCATTTTCTCCAGGGCCTGCCTGCATCTTCAGACTCTGTGTGTAAGATCCTCTTGTGCAAGATCATTTCCACTGACATGCCAGGGTGAGCCAACTCTGTCTCTGTGGCCTGGCTCTTTTCATCTCATTGAGTTTTCTCAGCATGGAGATATACCTTAGTCTGATGCCTGTGGGCAAGATTTTGCCAGAGAGCCAGGCCCCTGGCAGGCCCTCTACACACATACCTAGTTAACAGTGCATCAGGACTGTCACTTCCTGCCCTACTTGTGTTGCTAGACTGATGGAGAAGAGATTGAGGCAGATGGGGTGAGCTGAATACACATCTCATCTCCATTGCCTACTGCTTGTTCACTGGTTTGGACCAAGTGACTTCACCTTCCTGAGCTCCAGTTTCTTTCTCTGGAACATGGAAGAATAAGTGTGATTACCTCACATCACTTGAGTGAGGATTGAACAAGACAAACCCATCAGATACCCCTTAGGCATGACTTTCATGGCTTTGAGAGAGTTGGCCCCAGAACCTGGAACCTGGGCAGGTGAGGGAGCTGGGGGCTGAGGAAGAGAAAGGAGGGCAGGAGTGAGACCATGAACCATGAACTGTAAACCAAGCAGCCCAGTGCTGAGTCAAGGCACATCCTCTCCTGGCCCTACACACCACCACATCCCTGAGGAAGGGAGTGGGACCCTGCTGCCTCAGAGCTACAGTGTTCTCAGTCTGGAGATGGGGTGAGGAGCCCAGACCTCATGGGCTGATTCCCCATCCTGCTTTGTCCCTGGGAGAATTGTCCACCACTGCCATAAATCCTCATGGGCAAAGGCAAAGGCCTGGATTTAGCTAGAACTCTGTCCCAGCAAGGGGCTGCACTGCCAGGGAGACCTCTCCCACTCTGGGGAGCTATGAACACTGCTCCAAGAGCCATAGTCATAGTCATATCCAGGAATGCAGGGCTACAGGGAAGACAAGGCCCAGCTAGGTAGGCAGCTGAGGCCCAGGGTCCTAATGACAAGTGAAAGGCAGGCATCTCAAGCAGCTCCCTGGAGAACTGCAGTCCGCTGTGTCATGCACATCCAAGTGCAGTACCCCATCGTATTCATGGACCTGCAGAGCTGTGCTGGCCCAGTGCCACCAGAGGAACCAGCCTCACCTGTTTTTACACCCACACCCTGCTCTTGACTCCAAAGGAAGGGGATAGGGGTGGATCCCCATGTTGCAAAGGGGCCTCCGAGGTAAGTGCTCTGGACATGGGAGCACATCAGTGAGATGTCTGCCTCTTGAACATAGGGATGCTGGGGGCCAGGGACTTCTGCTTTGTGACTAAGACTCATGGCTGACACATTCCCTAGAGTCTTGGACCTGGGGCCTCTTCAAGGCAGTGCCCTGCACACTAGTCCTGCTTTGTCCCCTGTCTGCAACACAGGGAAGTGGAGGACAGGGAGTTAGTGGGATCGGGTGGCACATCCCCGGGTACAGAACAGGTTGGTATGATTTTTATTCCCCCTTCAGAGACAAGGAAACAGGGCTGAGGTAACACATTCCTGAAGTCACAGCTTGATGGAGGTACCTGATCTGGCCTGGCTGACCCCAAAGCCCATGTCTTTTCTACATGGGGAAACACGGCAAGAGAGCTTGTGACCCCAGAGCACACTCAGGACAGTTCCC
Source organism: Hystrix cristata (assembly GCA_004026905.1). Taxonomy (NCBI): domain Eukaryota; kingdom Metazoa; phylum Chordata; class Mammalia; order Rodentia; family Hystricidae; genus Hystrix; species Hystrix cristata. The sequence continues at coordinate 176,242 of PVJO010000660.1, forward strand.
TGCTCAGCTCTCTGCTATGGGCCTGAGAGCCAGCTTCACTCCCTGGGAGCAGCCAGGGGTTAGGTGGCCGTGATCACATCCGCAGAAGGGAGCAGCTCAGGTAATGGCCTGGAACCTGGCATCACACATCCCGCCTGTCGTAATTACCAATGTTCCCTGGCTAAAGCCAGGGAATGTCATTATGTGGGCTGGCAGGCAGCTGAAATCCGATTAGAGGAGACTTGCTCCCTGGGCTGTGACAGGTGTTCAGAGTTGGCAGCCTGAGCAGCAGAGGGGCTTCCTGCCTCACTAATGTTCCTGAGCCCTAACCCCAGTTCTGGGCAAGGTAGAAAGGCAGGCCAAGGCAGAGATTCCTCAGTTGCTACATGCTACCCTTAAAAATATCTCTAAGGGCTGGGGATTTAGCTCAGTGGTTAGAGTGCTTGCCTTGCACAAACACAAATACCTCTAAGGAGGTGGTAGATGTGGCAGTGGGCAGCTAAGAGAGGGACCAACAGTGGTGCTCCTGAACAGGTTTTGAGTAAGGGGGAGGATTTATACTGTAGGCTGTCCCAAGATCAGCTGTTATCAATCCAGTGAGGAGTTGAATGGCTGCCTGCCTGGGGGTGTTGCCAGGGTTCCAACACAGCCGTGTGTCTGATGCGACTTGGTAAGAGCCCCTGGAGGAGGCACTGGTCTGGTATGTCTGATGGGCTGCAGGATAGGAGGAGCTCCAACCATGGGCTTGGCCCACTGCCACCCTGGGCAAGTGCCCTCTCTCTCAGCCTCAGTTTGGCCAAATACAGCAGCAGGCTAAGAAAGAGTCTTAAGAGTTGCCATCTTGGGTATTCCATGAGGCTTACAGGGCTGACTGGGTCTAAGGAGCTATTTGCCACTGCTTTGATCATCATCCCCATCCTACTGCATCTTTTTCCTCTAGACCTTCTGCCTCCTGAGGTTTGCAGCCTGCTCAACCCAGCAGCCATCTACGCCAACAATGAGATCAGCCTGCGTGATGTTGAGGTCTATGGCTTTGACTATGACTACACGCTGGCCCAGTATGCAGATGCACTGCACCCTGAGATCTTCAGTGCTGCCCGGGACATCCTGATCGAGCACTACAAGGTGAAGCAAGCCTTGGAGACCAGTGGAGTTTCAGCTTGACCTAAGTCCCAGACTGAGTCATGGGACCCCCTGGTCCCCTGTGGAGGGGCTGGATTGATCCCCCAAGGTGACCACCTAGTCAACAGGTCTGGCAGTGCTGCTGGCTTAGGTCTGGTCCTTTTTGCTCAGTAGTACCCAGAAGGAATTCGCAAGTATGACTACAACCCCAGCTTTGCCATCCGTGGCCTCCACTATGACATTCAGAAGGTGAGTAGCTAAATTGTGACTTCCTGGCCCCTCCTGGCTGGACATGTACAGAGACTTTTTTCTTGTCCTCCCTTTTCCCTAAAAGAGGATCTCATCTGTCTACCCCCTTGGTCTCAGAGCTATAACTTCCTCTGGGTTTGCACCTGATTCCCTTGGGACCCTCCAGTGGAGGCTTTGGCGTGGGGGCTAGAAGAGGCTGGCTCAGGGCAGCTGGATAGGGCTGAGGAACATTAGTGAGGTGGGGAGCCCCTCTGCTGCTCAGTGGCAAAGACTACCTCCTCACTGGCAGTCCTTCCCCGGGTACCCCCAGAGCCTTCTGATGAAGATTGATGCCTTCCATTATGTGCAGCTGGGGACAGCCTACAGGTCAGTACTGACTCTGCCCTGGTCCCGCCCCAGCTACCATCCTGCCTGGTCTCAGAATGATGATGTCTGTGCCCCTACTCAGGGGTCTCCAGCCTGTGCCAGATGAGGAGGTGATCGACCTTTATGGAGGCACCCAGCACATCCCACTCTACCAGATGAGTGGCTTCTACGGCAAGGTATTCCCTTCACCCTGCTGCCTGAGGAAGCCACATATCAGTGATATCACCATGGATGCTGGCTCCCCGTGAGGCAGTGGCCAGCCCTGACCCACTGCTGAGCTCTCTGACAGTGTCCCAAGGCAGATTTTGAGCCCTTGATCACTAGTGCTGGGGTGGCAGGGTCAGAGGGATGGCTCTGACACATGGCCCCCTCCTTAGGGCCCCTCCATCAAGCAGTTCATGGACATCTTCTCACTGCCGGAGATGGCACTGCTGTCTTGCGTGGTGGACTACTTCCTGGGTCACGGCCTGGAGTTTGACCAAGCACACCTGTACAAGGATGTGACGGTAGAGATTCTGGGATTGCCCCTTAGCTGGCAGGAAGACAAAGTTCAGCCACAACAGGGTAGACCCTTCTGGACCTTGCTGTGCCCTTACTCTTCCCCCCATCCCATCCTTCAGGATGCCATTCGAGATGTGCATGTGAAGGGCCTCATGTACCAGTGGATTGAGCAAGACATGGGTAAGGGTGAATAGTGGCCCTTCCTTGGCCTTCCTGAGCAGGAGACAGGGCTGGCCCTCACAAACTATCTTCCCCCTCAGAGAAGTATATCCTGAGAGGGGACGAAACATTTGCAGTTCTGAGCCGCCTGGTAGCCCATGGGAAACAGCTGTTCCTCATCACTAACAGTCCTTTCAGCTTTGTGTGAGTCCAGCCCCGCGGTGGGGGGAGGGGGCAGGACTGCTGCCCTGGGGGAGCAGCCAGACCACCTGCAGCCTGTACCACATCTTCACAGGGACAAGGGCATGCGCCACATGGTGGGTCCAGACTGGCGCCAACTCTTCGACGTGGTCATTGTTCAGGCAGACAAACCCAGCTTTTTCACTGACCGGCGCAAGTATGGGCCTAGAAGGGGACAGTGGGGTGGAAGAAGTAGAGGCCTCAACCCCAGTGAGGGGCTTGAGGTCAGACTGGCCTTTGTTTATCACTTTGTGTGTTTGGGGTGAGAACATTCCCTTGCTGGTGGGCCCCAACTTGCGTGGTTGGGCCTGCAGAGAGTGGGGAGATGCAGACTGGAGATCAAACCCTTAACCCTCACCCCAGGCCTTTCCGAAAACTCGATGAGAAGGGCTCACTCCACTGGGACCGGATCACCCGCCTGGAAAAGGGCAAGATCTATCGGCAGGTGAGGGCCGCCTGAGCGGATGCCACCTGGCAGGGGGGCCTGGGCCTACCCGAGGCCCTGGGCGGTGCAAGGACAGCCTCTGAGAAAGCACCACAGTCCTGGCCAGCCTCACACTAATAGTGTGGTTAGAGCCAGTGGCCATGTGGAGAGGGTGCTTGGCTTCTCCGTCATGGTGAGTTTGAATCCCATTTCATGCATAACAGGAGACTGACCTAGTCACCTCATCTCAAATGCAGTGTCAGCTGGGCATGGTGGCACATACCTGTAGTCCCAGCACTCGGGAGGATGAAGTAGGAGGATTGCCGTGAGTTTGAGGCCAGCCTGGTTTCCATAGTGAGTTCAAGGCCAGCCTAAACTACCTAGCTAGATCCTGTCTTAAAAAAAAGCACTGTGGTGCTCTCCTTGAGTTGTGGTATAAAGCCCTTAGAATGCCCTGCACCCACTGAGTACCCAGTGAATGGCACTGTGGTTAGTTGGGGCTGAGCACTGCTGTGGGCAGACACAGTTGTATGGCCTTGAGCCAGGCCGGTGGGGACAGCTCCTGAAGACCCTGGGGAGATCATCTTCCTGTCTTGCTAGGAAGATAAAAGGGGCTACGCTGAAGCATTGGGTGGCCATGAGCTAATTAAGGCATTTGGCCTTGAATGGAATGTGGAAATCCTGGCTGAGCTGGGCATTTTAGGGGTTGGGATTCCAGAGCCTTGGCACTGGGGGAAGCCAGCAATTGGCCAAGGGCACAGTCTTGAGGTACTTAGGCCTTGCCTGCAGGCAGTACTTATTCCCACCCCTCGGAATCCTGCCTTGCTGCACCCTAGTTCCCCATGGCCCCTCGGGCACATGCTGGTCCCCTCAGCTCTGAGGGTGCTGTTCTCCCTTGTCTTGGCATCTGCCTGTGGTGGAGGAAAGCAGGCACCTTTGTGGGAATGTGAACATCATCTTCTGCAGCTGCCAGACATTCTGAAGTTTCCTTATGCTGTGTGTTGGATCCTGCCTGGTTCTCAGGACCCTTATCCTAGGTCCCAGTCATTCTCTGCCCTTTCTCCATCTCTTGCCCCTCAAGATTCTCCCTTGGTCTGGGAGTCACAGGCTTCATTGGGTCTGCTGTTCACTGAAGTTCTTCCACAACCATCTGTCCCACCTGTTTCCCCTGAGGCTGATGGGGGCAGCGATCTCTGTGAACTTCACCAGGTGCACATCTGTGCTTCTGGGCCTGGGGGCCTGCTGCACTTCGGCTCTGGCTGCTCCACCACTCTGTCCCATGACCTTCCCAATTATGCTTGAGCCTGGCCGCTTCTTTCTCTGACTTTGGAGCAGGAAACACTGACAGGCTGGCCAGTGAGCTCTGCCATTGGTCTTCTGGATCCAGAAGAGGCAGCCAGCAGGGATTTCAGGACCCCTTGCTTTAGAGCCTGGGGCCTGCCCTTTGGTTTGTTTCTCATAATCAGGGACTTGATCCCTGGCCCGGAATAAGTGTGAGGCTGTAGGAAGGAGGCCCTTAAGGTTCGGCACTGTGCCAAGCCTGCAGGACCCGCCCTGCGGCAGGCAGACACCCCCTTCTCAAGGGGGAGGGTGAGCAGTGAGGCCGCGGGAAAGGGCAGCCTGCGTCCGGCAGGACTGGGGGGCTGGTGCTGGCAGCACAGCTAACTCAGCAGGCTCCCTTTCCGCCCCCCAGGGAAACTTGTTCGACTTCCTGCGGCTGACAGAGTGGCGTGGGCCCCGCGTACTCTACTTTGGAGACCACCTCTACAGCGACCTAGCGGTGAGACGACACTGGGCCACGGGGCCAGAGTGTGAGGAGTGTCCCCACTGTCGCTGACACCAGTCTCCCCACCAGGATCTCATGCTGCGGCATGGCTGGCGCACAGGCGCCATTATCCCCGAGCTGGAGCGCGAGATCCGTATCATCAACACGGAGCAGTACATGCACTCGCTGACCTGGCAGCAGGCACTGACAGGGCTGCTTGAGCGCATGCAGGTGTGGGCCAGTGAGCGGGCCAGGCGCAGGGACCGGGGCTTCCAGCCTCCTGGGCACACCGGCCAACATGTCTCTTCCCCCTCCAGACCTACCAGGACGCAGAGTCACAGCAGGTGCTGGCTGCCTGGATGAAGGAGCGGCAGGAGCTGAGGTACACAGGCAGCTTGGGCAGGAGGCCTGTCCCAGCCTGTCCTCTGTCCCACCCTCAAATGTCCCTTTTCCCTCCCCAGGTACATTACCAAGGCCCTGTTCAATGCTCAGTTTGGGAGCATCTTCCGCACCTTCCACAACCCCACCTACTTCTCTAGGCGCCTCGTGCGCTTCTCCGACCTCTACATGGCCTCCCTCAGCTGCCTACTCAACTACCGTGTGGACTTCACCTTCTACCCACGCCGCACACCTCTGCAGCATGAGGCACCTCTATGGATGGACCAGCTCTGCACAGGCTGCATGAAGACACCCTTCCTTGGCGACATGGCGCATATCCGCTGAGGGTACCTTTATTGTCCAGGACAGACCCCCTAGTCCCTCCTGTCCCATCCACTTGGACATCTGTCCAGATGAGCAATAAAAGTGGTCGCCTCCCACAACATGCCTCTGCTTTGAACTCAGCCCATCACTTGACAGCTAGGATCCTCTCAGTATCGGGGAAGTCATCCTCTAGGAGTGAGTCCTGGGAAAGGGAGGGCAGTTGCAGCAGGGCAAGACAGGGCCCTGGGCCCCCTTCCACTCCCTCCCATACCCCACCCCGCACTCACATCAAAGGGCTCACAAAAGGCATCGTGGCTGCCAAAAACAGGGTTGGGGACAGAGACAAGGGTTGGGGTCCCTTCCTGCCATGGGGAGAAGTCATCATTGGCATCATCCTCTGCCTAAGAGGGATGAAGGTATTATGCAAGAGTGGAGAACCCTAACCCTGACCACCACCTCTGCCCCATCAGCCCTACCTGGAAGGTGGAGAACCCAAAGCCAGTGGGCTTGCCTCGGGCTCGGAGGTAGAAGACTCCGGCCACCAGGCCAAGTAGTACGCCAGTGGCTACCACAGCCCCCACACTTGCTGCTACAGGCGGGCTCTCGGGTGCCATCACCGCCCCCTGCAAACAAGGAGAGCGTCATAGACCTGGCCAAAGCTGTCCCTTGCCCCTTATAGTTCTGCCTGCGCGGGACTCACAGCCTGTGGAGGTGTCAAGAGAGGACTGGCCAGAGTATGGATGATGCCATTGAAGGCAATGATGTCCCACATGACGACATGCCTAACCACAACTGTCCCTGGAACCTACAGGGAAATGAGAGTCAGGCCCTGCACGTGAGGGCCAGAATCAGCAGGGTGGGCACGCAGCCAGCCTTACCACAGGGGCCCAAGAACTGTTGTCAGAGTCCATATCACTGATGACGAGGCTGAGACCCGAGTGGGCAGGGAGCAAGGTCCCCCGGCTGGCATTTGTGCTCAGGAAGGTGGTGTTAGAAGCATGTAGCTCAAGGTCTGGGCCACTCAGTGTCTGTGGGAGGAGGAAGGCCTGTTAGGTTGGGTCAGCCAGCGGGACCCGACTGGGGTCCCCCGTCCACATCCTGCTGTTACCATGTTATCCACAAAGGCTTCATTGACAGGGACGAAGAGTGTCTTGTAGGTGAGCTCATCATCCAGGAACTCCAAGAAGTCCAGACCTCGCTTGGTGGCATTGGCATAGCCCAGCAGCATCTGGGAGGGTGAGAAAATGGGGCTATGGGCTCTCTCTCTGGGGATCCCAGCCACCCATACCCCACCCCTGAGGCTGGGCCCCTGCACACCTCGTAAAAGGTGGAGAAATTGGCAGTGGCAGCCAGTACGTCAAGCAGCTTCCCGTTACACATGCTGATGCCATCACCCACAAAGCCATTCCGACATTGACAAGCCACATCTGCAGGAAAGGCAGGTCAGTGACTCAGCGGGTTGGCAGGAAGGGGCAAAGCAGGGTGTGGGCTTAGTAGGCTGGACGCACCTTGCACACGGTAGCAGTAGGCATCCCAGCGTTCCGAGAGGTTCTTGCGGATGCCCAGGCTGACCACACCTACCTGACCATCACCACAGTCTGCCGCAGGGAACACAACTGGGTGGGCAGCAGAACCATTGGCCAGCCAGCCAATGAAGCAAAGGTGGAAGCCCAGCTGCAAAGGCAGGAGGGGATGCTGAGACCCAAGGCCCAACTCAGGCCTCCAAAGGCTTGGCTCTAACTCCTGGGTTCACTCACTCACCTGCTGGGCAGCAGAGAGCTGAGGGAATGAAGCAAGGACAGCTCCCTGGGCCCCACATGCCACCTCAGCCTCTGAGAAGGTCAAGCCATAAGGGCCACTGGTGGCCTGCAGGTGGAAGACACCAGCCTGCTTTTCTGCAGGAGAGAAGTGGTACACAGTCAGCTGGCCAGAACCCAGGGAGATAAAGCACCATGCCAGAAGCAGGCAGGGGAGCACACCCTGGAAATGCAGGTCAGTGCACAGAGCATCTGCGTGGCAGGGTGATGGCTGGCCCAGACAGCGGTCCACAGGTGGCTCGGCTTCTTCTAGACACTGTAGTCCATCACCCACGTAGCCTGCATGGCACTCACAGCGTCGGGTGTTCTGGGAGCAGAGAGAATAGTGGGTATCCTTCAGACACCAAGGCAACCTACCTTGGCTGATTGGCTCCCCTGCCCACTTACTGGGCCAGTGTACAGGCAGTCAGCATGCTCACTACAGCCCCCACGGTGGCTGTCTGCACAGGGGTTGCGGGCTCGGCAGCTCCAGCCATCACCTTCGTAGTTGGACAGACAGGTACAGACGACCACTGTGCCTATCTGGCTGCAGTTGGCATGCTCACTGCAACCACCATGCCCATCCTGGCACAGGTCTGCCACTGGGGACAGAGGATGTGGTCTAAGCAGGTAACTGGAGGGAACTGGGGTTGCTCCCACCTGTACCACCCCCTGTCACCTGCTTACCTGTGCACACACGACCATCACCTTCGTAGCCCAGGCTGCACTCGCAGCTGTTGCCGGCACGGCACATGGCCTGGGGTGCACAGGGTGGGGTACACACAGGCTGCAACTCTGTCCCCCAGGGCCCATCCCCATATGACCAGGTCAGTAGCTGCACTCCTGGCCTGCACCTGTCCCAGCCACCCTCAGGGGCTCCCCCTGAGTGCATAGTTGGGGCATCCAACAGTGTGTGCAAGTGTATACAAGTGTGCAGCATGGGCACAAACACCACAGGCACTCACCCAGCTGTACCTCACAGTGTGGCCCAGTCCACCCTTCTTCACAGAAGCAGGAGCCAGAGCCCCCAAGGCCCTCATCACAGCGACCATGGGGGGTGCAGCGACAGGCTGGGGAGAGGGACAGGCAGGAGGATAGAAGTAGACACATGGGCCAAAGGAACTGGGGCAAGATGGGACAGGGTAGGGATGGCCCACCTTGGCACTGGGATCCAAAGGCACCTGGGGCACAGAGTTCACAGGCCGTCCCAGCAAAACCAGAATGACATCTACACTGCCCGCTGCCACTCATGCCATCCAAGCACACACCATGGTCGCTACAGGGGCTGCTGGGACCACCAGGGCAAGCTGGGGGATGGAATGCAAGAAATGAAGTTGGCTGGGGGCTGTCATCGGGACACCCACACATGCAGCCCAGCCCTGACATCTTCCCCCAACCAGTCGTGGCTAACCTTATTTAAGAAGCACCAATCCGTTCCCACACTGCTGAGGACCCTTCGGGCCCTGGAGAACACCAAGACTCCCCAGCACTTCCCCAGCTTCTGCATCCTCTACACAGCCCATCCCCCCGTTGATTCTTTCCTCTAGTAAAATCTCACTGCCCAGACCTCCCCTGCCCTGGAGGACCCCAATACCCTTTCTTAGGGACAATGACTAGAGCTCTGCCCTTGCTAAATTGGGGGCTGGAGGAGCCAATCAGCAGCCTGCAACCTCAGGATGCTCACCTTGGCACTCACTACCATAATGACCAGGACAGCAGCTAGGCTTCCAGGTGGTGGTGACACAGGAGCGCTGGCAGCCCCTGCCCAGCCCCTGCCCAGGATGGGTCCAGTAACTGGGCCGCACCCATATACCACCAAGCATGAAGGGGCGCTGTAGAGGGTTCGTCCAAAACTTTGAGTAGTAGCGCCAACAGGACTCAGGGCTGCCCTGGGACAGGAAGAGTCAGGTCGCAGGCAGCCTGACCTCGGTGGTCCTGGGCCCCTGCCCACCTCCTAATTCAGCTCCCAGTGCCTTACCCGCTCCTGTGAGCCCTCAGGACAGGGTGGTTCCAGCCCACAGATGCTGCAGGTCTTCTGGAAGGGATAGAGGCCAACACCACAAGGTCAGGTGGGTATGGACAGGACAGATGGGCTTGGGCCTCAGCTCATCCACCTCTGACCTGTGGCCTCCCTCACCAGTCGCAGTGGCTGGGTCTCAAAGCGATCACAGCGAGCACCAAGGCCAGGTGGCTCCAGCAGCTGGTCGATGCCATAGGCCAGGCCACCCTCAAAGGCCAGGTACCGTTGCACAATTCGAGCATCATCCTCACCCACCATGAGCTCACCCTGCAGGGGGAGGATGTGGAGCACACGGGAATAACAGGCAGTGCCACCCCTCACTGTCCTTCCTGCTTCTATCTAAATCTTCTCCCCAGACTCACGGGCCGGGCACGGCTGCAGGAGAAGGAGATGGGAGTCCCATGCATGGTTCGGAGTGGGCCCAGGTTGGGCAGGTCAGATGCCAAGGCCTGAACAAATAGGGCCACCATTGGAACCAGGCAGGCAGGCTATGTGGCAGGCAGTGGGGACCAAGGTCTGAGATGTGCCCACCTCGATATTGCGAATCACATGGCCGCGGAGAATGGCTGCCAACTTGTCGCGGTGGTCCTCATGGTATAGCCAGGCCTGCCGATCAGGAGGCAGGGCCTGCAGGGCAGAATCCGTGGGCCACAGCATTGTGAGGGGCCTATGGGATGCATCTCGAAGCATGGGCAAGAGGCCAGCCACCTGGTGGTGGGTTGGAGCAGAGATTAGGGCAGGGGGCGGGAGATTGGACTCAGGACCAGGCAGCCTTTGCATTAACCACGCTCATCTGTAGCCATCCCAGGCAGACAACAGACTCCCCCTACCAGGAGATACCTTCTACATGCCCGTGTGCATCCTGCCATGGGTGTCTGAAACTAAATAGTACTGAACCTGAACTCTAACAATATATCATATTAGAAGTTATTTAAGGGACACCAGGGACAAGTTGTGAGTTATTTCTGGGATTTCGCACTTAATATTTTCAGACTGCAGTTGACCCCAAATGGCTGAAATTGCAGATAGTGAAACCAGAGATAAAGGGAACTACTGTATAAGAGCACGCTTGCAGGGATACATTGGCACACATGTTGACTGTGTATACTTGTTGGGTCTGCAGGCTGTCACACACAGATGTGGTCTGTACAGGTTCCCACAGGCTCACTCATTCACAGGGGAAAGAAAGCCTATACGCCATTACACACATAGGCACACATGGGAGCCGTACCTTCACAAGGTGGCTGAAGATCTTGAAACCAAAGCTCTCAGCAGCGGTAGTGACATTTCTCTGGGGAAAGAACCTAGTGAGCAGCTAGGTCAGGGGGAAGGGAGGATCCTAGGCCCCTGTCACATGCCCTCCTGCTCCTGGGCCTGTGTTCAGTCATACCTACCCGGGGGATGGTGACAGCATCGGGCTCCCCATGTAATACGTCTGGTGGTAGCAAGACACGGTCGATGAAATGCAGGACCCCGTTCACTGCCTCGTGGTCGCTGCTCACCACCCTCGCAAAGTCATTGAGGTACACGCTGCCCTGGGGGTGGGGTGCGAGGCTGAATGAGGCCGATGGGGGGATGGGAGCTGAGCTGTGGGTGTGTCCTGGGGGCGGGGGCAGGGGCGGGTCCCGGGGTAGAAGCAGAGCAGTTTTAGGGCCTAGGGCGGGTAAAGGGGGGGGGCGCCTTGCTCACCTCTCTCTCGCTGAATCGTAACGTGTGCCCCGAGAGTGCCGTGGCATACTCCTGATCCAGCAGCTCCTGACTCCGCAGCCGCCGGCAGCCGACCACGTGGTAGCGAAACACCAGCTGGCGATGTGCCCGAATTTGAGCCAGCTCATCCTAAAGTGGAGTCGTGAGGATAGTGGGGGCCTCTGATGGCCACGTCTGCCCACACAGCGCCCTACCAAGGTGTCCATTCTGCCCCAGTCTTGCTCTGGAGGCTGCATACTTGCGACATGTTGGTCATCAGATCTGCCTGTGGCACGAAGATTGTGAAGGGCCCTTCGCCCTTGAGCTCCTTGTATTCCTGGGGAAGTGGGGAACAACTTGAGTGGAAGAGGGACTGGGGACCAACTTGCAGTTCCATAGATTTTCCTGAAAAGACTTGAACTCTGATTGAGAGAGGAAGCAACCCCCAACCAGATGGGAACATGGAGAGAGACAGGTGGGACTTACAGGTCACGGAGACCCAGGCTGGTTACTCACCAGCAGGTAGAGGCTGAAGAATGAGGCATGCTTGTCCCGAAGGAGTTCCTGGGGGAGCGAGCATCTGCTCAGTTTTGGGGTGCCCCCTATTCAGGGCCTGGTGCCTGTTCTAGCACCTACAACCCAAAGTCTGGCCAACGCAGAGATGAGGAAAGGAAAGGGAGGGAGTCTGAGCTAGGGTCAGGATTACTGTCATGCGTCATAGCTGACATCAGGCCCAGGAAGAGTCAAGGGCCATTCAGGGTCAGGGTCAAGACCAGGATCAGGATCAAATCCTAGTTCAGGCCTGTGGGGCATACCAAGATCAGGTCAGAAGCAGACTTGGGCATCATTACCAGGCCAACTCGAGCACGGCAGGTAAAGCCATCTCCCACTGCACGGGCCGGGTCACAGGTGCATGTTCTCTGGCCATCCCCTGTGCTTTTGCACATGGCATAAGGACTACAGCCTCCGTTGTTCTGAGGCAGGGACAGGAAAGGAGGTATCAGTGGCTTCCAAGATGCTTCTCTCACACCAAGCTCTGGGAAAGAGGCCATGAAGTTCCTGCCCGATCCCTAAAGCTTCATTTCTTCCCCATGAATCAGCCTAGAGCTTGTGGGGAAGGTGGCCCATCCTACACAGGCCATTAGGACTCTCCTGGGGTAGGGAAGGCCAGCTCCTGCCACGGTCCCCTCTGAAATGTGCTGGCGTGGGAGGGGCTGACCTTGGAACATGGGTCCAGAAGCTCACAGGTCCGGATGCCATCTCCACTGTAACCCTCACGGCAGCTGCAGGACACCTGTCCCAAATCCTGATTAGTGAGGCTGCTGAGAGCCCAGAGCTGGCTGGTACCCTAGAAAAAAGGTCACCCCCTCCCCAAGCCTGGACTGAAGGAGAAGTGGAACAACCCAAGTGTCCAGCCCTGCCATGCTGACCTGCTGGGGGCCTGTGGGGATGCATTCGGCATGAATGTGGCAGCCCCCATTGTGGATGAGACAGCTGTTAACCTCTGGGGGAAGAGACATGGGATGAGGGGTGTCCCCTCCATTCATCTGTCCATCTGTACCTTCAGGTACTTATCCTCCTCCCTTATGGGCCCCCAACCCCCACACCTCGGGTGCCTTCCAGTCCTTCCTAGTCTGCCTCAGATCACTGAAATCAGACTCTTAATTCCACAAATATCCAGGTCAGAAGGCCCAACCTCACCCTGGCACAGTTCCCCATCGCCTGTGTAGCCATCCTGGCAGGTGCATGTCCGCTGCCCAGGTGCCACCTTGGTGCAGTTGGCGTGGGGGGAGCAGCCCCCATGGCCGTGGGCACAGGGATCCACCTCTAGGGGTAGATTGTTCCAAAGAATTGTGGGAAGCAGGCATGGGGCAGGGGTGGGGCAGGGGTGGGGCAGGAGAGGAGGATGTGAGAGACAGCAAAAGGTCAGGAGGAGGGGTAGGATCCAAGATGGAACAGCCACCCCAACATTTCACCCAGCGGGCTGGACCTGAACAGTAGCTGCCATTGCCCGAGAATCCTGCAGCACAGACACAGGTGGGGGCTCCAGGTGAGCTCTGTACACAGCTAGGAGGGATGGCAGCAGTTCAGCCTGTGCCTGCCAGCCACGCCCCTGTTCCCCAGTTGTTCCACTACTTGCCCGCCTGCCCCAGGTTGTCTCACTCACTTGGCATTGGGGTCGCACTTCTTTGGGCACTGAGAGCCAATGATTTCTGGGGACAAGAGGAAAGTTCTGGTCATTCAGACCCAAGAACTGCCTCCCTTGTAATCATTTGCCCCCATGCCCTTGTGCCCACTCACTCTGGTCACAGCGGAGGCCCTGCCAGCCCACATTACAGACACAGCTTCCATCCCCTCGCAGACCCTCCTGGCAGAGTCCGTGGACACAGTCACACACTGGGAGGGGTGCAAGAGAGCAGAAATTATGCGGTGCCTGCATCCTGCCCCCTCTCCGAGGTGCCTACCTCCTGCCCCCCAGGCAGTTCTCACCTCCAGTGCAGTTGGGCCCATAGCGGCCCAGCTCACACATCTCACAGGCTGTCCCATGGAACCCCTCATGGCAGCGGCACTCCCCATTGCCCAGTAACCTGTCCTGGCACTGCCCATGGCCTGAGCACATGCCTCCCAGACCCCCAGGGCATGGTTCACACAGTGTGCCAAAATAGCCAGGACAGCAGTCGGGCACCTGCAAGAGGCAGGGGAAGGAGGGAAAAGTCCCACACAGGGCAGGATAGATGATGGGGAAAGAAAAAGTGGGGACATCTCAGGGCCACAAAGCCATACAGTAGAGGGACTTGGAACCACAGACCCAGGGATGGGTAGATAAGAGCAGAAAGTAGGGGTGGGGGGTTAGCTCAAGTGGTAGAGCACTTGCCTAGCAAGTACAAGGCCCTGAGTTTGATTTCCAGTATCCCCCACCAAAAGCAAAAAGCAGCTTTTCTACTCCCACCCTCCCCTGACAGGGGTGGGGAAACCGAGGCTCAAGATTGGAAGGGTGGTGCCCAGATCCCAGTGAGGAGCAATTCCCACTCTAGACTGAGTCCCTTTCTCCGTGTCCCCATCCCTCCTCTCCAGGAGACAGAAGGACAAATGTTAGCCCTCTAACTTTGGACATCTCTCCCCTTCCCTTCTTCAGACCATTCTTGCTTCACTGGCCTCACTGGAGGCCAAACCTTGCCTCCACCCTTAAAATCCAGTCTGGGCTCCCCTGCCCCCTTCCCTGGCCAAAGACTTGGGGTGCGAGAGGATTCAGGGCCAACCTGGATCTTCTTGACACAGGTATAAGAACAGCCCCGGGAGAAGGAAAAGCCAGATCTGTAAATACAGCTCTTCTTGGGTGTGTCCTGGAATGGGGACCAATTGGAGAGTCAGCCGGTGGGTTGGGCAGAGACAGGGCAGTGAATGGGGAGATCAACAAATGGACTGCAGGTATCTAAACTGGTGAGAAGGACAGATGGAAGCAGGATACCAGAAGGTTGTGGGAGAAGCCAAGACAGACCCACTGGGGGAGGGCGGCAGGACCCAGGCTTCGGGCCTCAGGGGTGAGTGAGGCTCCTTCGAGCAAAAACCATGGCCTCTGGGCCTTTCCCAGGGAGGCAGCTGCCCAGCCATTTCAGTTCCCCATGCACAGGGCAGAGCTGGGCTTTGGGGGCTGAGGGCAGCGAAGCAGGGCAGGATAGCTGTGCTAAGCCCAGCCTCACCTGCAGCTGGAAGCCCTGAGTGCAGCGGAATTTCCGAGTGCAGTTTATGCATTTCTCCTGGGGGAGGAGGAACAGACTATCAGGTGCTCCAAGTTGGCGGGGAGTGGGGGCAAACCCATTGTCCTTCCTTCAGGGCTCCTCCCTGCCAGCTAGGCCAACCAGCAGCCACCTCCTGCCTTCCTCCAGCCCCAGCCTCTCACCCTCAGGGCCTCCGCGTGGCTGTCCAGGCAGCGGCTCGAACCCACGGCCAGGACCCCAGACAGGCCAAACAGTGAGTAGCCAGGACCCTCCAGCAAGGGACCTTCCAGTGGCATGTGGTTCACCTCAGGCTGGGAAATGGGGTCAGAAGATGAATGCACCCACACCCCCAACCTCCATCACTTAAGGGGCTGTAAAGCCAGGACACACTGCAGGACACAGGGCAGCTCCAAGAATGGGACGTCTCCTAGGAGCAGAGGTTAGTGGCTCCTAGGTAGAGAAGCTCCAAAGAAAAGGGATCTTCAAGAGCAGAGTCCCCAGGGAAGGGTTTCCACACTCCCAGGCCCTCAAACCTGACCACTGTGGTTGTAGAAGACGAGCCAATGGGCAGGACCCAGCATGGAGTTGCGGTGTCCCCCCTTCCGCAGGGCTTCCACAGAGAGTGCCTCCCCCAGGATCACGTGGTGTCGTATCGTGTCTGCAGTCTGGGGTGGGGGTACGAGCTCAGGGGGTTCCAGGACTCTCGAGTGCTCTGGACCTCATCATACTGTGTTTCTTTGCCTTATCAAAGGAGGTTCATTCTGTGTGTTGAGCCTCCGCTCTGGGGAACATGGACTCACCAGGCTGCTGTTGTTGCCCTGGGCCTCCAGGGATTGGTTTGTGGGCACAAAGATGGTATAGGCAGTGGCAGCCTCGATCTGGGGCACCAACCTGTGGTGCTAGGAACAGGGATTAGGGATGGGCATATCAATCCCAGTCCTGACACTAGGTACCAGCCAGCCTCATCTAGACTGGCTAAGGTGCCTCCAAACAGGCACCCCCTCTTGCTGTCCTGCCTTACCTGCAGCAGCTCCCTGAAGAGGCGGAAGGCAGGCACCTGGTCCAGCTGCTGCAGCACCCCCTGCCCGACATGCACATCCCCTCGAGGAGGCAGCAAGACCTGGTGTGGACACGAGTGGCTCTCACTGCCTCTTGGCCTGCCTGAGTGGTTCCCTGCACACACCCTCCTCCTGCCATACCTGGCTGACGATGTGTAGGACACCATTGGTTGCCAGGAGGTCAGCCACATCCACGCTGGCATTCTGCACCCAGACCCTCTGGAAGGCGGCGGGGAGAACTCAGTACAGTGGGCACAGATATGTTTGAGAGTGGCCCAGCCTGGCCCGTAACACTAACACTCAGACTCTGCCAGGTAGGTGCACAGACCCTTACTAGGGTCCACGCTGAGAAGGACAGATATGGGTGTGCAGACAGCCCTTGGCTGGGCAATAACTCCTGGCCCAAAGACACTGTCATCAGCTCTGTGTCCTGAACTTGACTCTGGGCAGGGTCAGAGGGCCCCAACCTCATCCTCTGAGAACTCTGGTATGAGGGAGTCTGTAACCACTTGATCTCCTTCCTATACCCTGCCTGGTCCCCTCCTCTGCCCAGAGTTCACCTCATACCCCACTGATGTTGCGAATCTCCCAGCGTGTGGTGGGGTTCAAGGTAGCCACATCCTTCCCGCCTAGCCGGGCCAGGTCCTCCTCAGAGAAGGCGCCCTGGAGAAAATGGGCCCTGAGGGACAACAGTTGGGGGAGTTGGAGCCAGGTTACTATAACATACAGAGACCCTTGGGACTGGGCCTTTCACCCAACAGGTGGACACCTGCCAGGAGAGGACCCAATTTTCTACCTCTCTGGGGAGTGCCTGGGTGCCACAGAGTGGCCCTCTCTCATGGCCTGGCCCGTTCACAGCTGTCGCACCTGACCAGGTATGGCAGCATCTTTGGTTGCAGCCAGAAGGCCTTGTCCTCAGGGCTCAGCCTACGGATGGCAGACTCAGAGGGCACCAGGGCTGTAACTCGGCTGTCAGCAGAAAGAGTGATGCCGGCACTCTGCGTACACCGTGAAAAAGGGAAGGAGTGATGAAGGCAGCCTCCAGGTCTGCCCCTGCCTCTAGCTCTTGGTAATGTTAGGTGACACCCCCACTTTCAGAAAGGCCTGCCTGATTTGAGCCCCCAATCCCAGTATCATGCCCTGTCCTACCTTGAACCACTGGTAGAAGGTGGAGAAGTGGGCATTTGCCTCCAGTTCCTACAGGGAAGGAAAGAGCTGACGCCATGAACCTAAGGGCCAATTCAAGCCCCTTCCCCACCAGGAACCCTGAACGCCACCCCCCTTCCCACCTGAGGTGCACAGGAGGACTCCTGCCCGAGCCCAGGGAAGAGAGGACAAGTTACTATCACCTACCCGGAAGATGTCTCCATAGCAACTGAAGCCATCACCCCCAAAATGAGGGGGACATGTACAGACCCGCTGACCGCCCCCAACTGCCTTGCAGGTGGCCTGGTGGGGGTGAGACAGACAGACAGCCCTTCATTCAGCACCTGTATGGCAAGCTGGACATCACCCATCCATTGTCTCTGTTCTCCTTTATCATCCATCCCTGCTCTCTGCCTCCCCAGACACCCAGCCCTCCCACCTCCCACCTCTCTCCCCCAGCCCCTCTCTCTGGTCATCCTATCTGTGGCCTCCCGTGGGCCCAGCCCTGTTCTCCAAGATCAGGAGCATCTGACATGGTAGAATTTCCCTGCTCATCATGACAGTGAGGGTGGTGCTCAGGACTGGGTGCACCCAAGTAGCCCTGCACCCTCAGGAACCAGAGCTAGCCAGGCCAGAGGAGGGACTTAGGAAAAGGGAGGTGCTGTGCATTGGAGGGACATCAGGGACAGCATGGAGCTTGGAGCAGCCAGAGGAACAAGGAATGGGGGGACAGGCTGGAGCAGAGAGAGGAGGCTAGGCAGGGGTAAGGCTGGCTCTCTCAGGACCTATGGCCTTAATAAGGAAGTATGAAGATTTTATCCTTTGACGGGTGAGGGAGTAACACAGTTGGATTTGGGGTTTAGAAAGATCTCGAAGCTGTTAGGGGACAGAGATATACAGAGAGCATTGCAGCCAGACCCACCCCTGAGAGTCTGCCCAGGCTTTGAGCCTCGCCCCGTCTCACCAGGCCATGGCAGCCTCCATTGCCTGCCCGGCAGGGGTCGATGGGACTGCACTCGTAGCCATCCCCGGCGAAGCCCAGCTTGCAGGTGCATCGGCTCTGGGGAGGTCAGGGATCAAAGGACTTGTCTTACCTCGAGCACCCAACCCTTGTCTCCTCTACTCTCAGCCCCTCACTGAATGCTGCTCACCACAGAGCCCTGCCCAGACCCCACAGGAACTTCTTCCACCCTTCCCTGAAAATCTGTGCTCTGGACGTCCCCTCTAGATGCTCCCTGGCTCTCAGGGTGAAGCCGAGGAAACAATGGAGTGGGCAGGAAAGCATTTGTGGAGACTTGGTGCCCCACTGCACTTGGAGCCCTGTCAGGGCATTGGGGTTGCCAGGTGTCTGTTAAGGCCAGCCCGGGGATGACAGCTTGGGGTCCATCTCCACCTCTGCTACCCTATTCGGCTGCTCTGGCCCCTCCCACTAAGTGCCAGTGCTCTTGGGCTTGTCCACACTGTAGGTGAGTAGCAATTTCAATGGCCTCCATTTGCGAGTTGGGGACATCTCAACCTGCTCATTCGAAACCTCAGTTATGAACTTTAAAACTCCTGATGAGGTTTGGAGCTCCTGCCCTTAGGTCCACACAAGTTCTTACTCCCAAGGCCTCGTGGGCTGGGGCCCTGAGGCCACTGTGGCATCGGGAGGACAGGGAGCCCTGTGGGTCCTCACAGAAGCTGAGCTGTGCAGAGGCTGACTCTGAAACAGCCAGGCCTGCCCTCCGAACCAGCACAGTAGATATTCTCAAACCTCGGGCAGAATTTGTATTCGCTAGGCCTGCAGTGCTTCAGGCAGAAGGCTCCAGGTTCTAAGAATTGTGAACAGCATCTGAGACTGCAAAGTTCCAGATCTGGACTTGCAGGTGCCACGTCTTTTCCTGCTTTGCTCAGTATCACGTTCCCTGAATCTAGACCAGGGACTGGCAGGTACATAATAATACATGGGATCCCAAGGAACCAATCCCAGAGTGTATGGGCCACATTTGTATCTGAGGTTCCAAAACCTGAGCTTGGAGCGGATGTTCCTGGAGTCAGACAGAGAGGGAAAGGCCCCTGGGACAGTGGACCCCAGCACCCTGCTGTTTCTCACCTGGCCTGGGCCCACATAGCTGCAGAGAGCATCAGCATGGCAGCCACCACGAGTGTCCAGCCCACATTCATCAATGGCCACACAGACTCGGCCGTCCCCACTCCAGCCTTTGTGGCACACGCAGTGGTGGGTGCCCAGGTCCCCAAGGACACACTCAGCCTGTGACAGCCAGGGATAAATGACTCAGGGATGCAGGGCCACGGCCAGGGGTCCAGGAAGCCCCCTCCTGCCCCTGGTTCAGAACTTCAGGAAAGGGGTTGAGGGAACTGACATTCTCTGAGCAGCCGCCACGGTCTGGCCGGGAGCAGGGGTTGCGGCGTGTACAGGAGTAGCCATCGCCCTCGAAGCCATCGAGACAGACACACCTGGGGTGGGTGGAGGAGGGGATGGTGGATGCTGAGCAAACCAACACAAAGATTACTAATGGCATGGAGAGGAAGTACAAGCCTTCACCTGGCAACACCCTCCTGGCTGATGCAGCGGGCATGCAGGTGGCAGTGCTCAGCCAGCCCCATGGACCCACAGTCCTTCACAGTCTCGTTGCAGAAGAGGCCTCTGAAGCCAGGGGCACATGTGCCATGCTGACACACCCCCCCACTGCCGGGACGGTTGTCACACAGACCATGGACACAGCCACAATCTGTAGGGAGAAGATGAGAGCAGAGAGACTGAAGCAGGAGGTAGTGCTGATTGGGAGTCAGGATTGGGTTAGGAGTGGCGGGGGTGGGGGGTGGGCCTGGGAATGGGGAAGCCAGCAGAAATTTGACTTTAGGGTCACAAAATCAGAGGTCATCCCAGACTTGATAGACAAGCAAATGAAATGTGAAGGGGGTCATTCTGTACTTCCATCACCCTATTCTAGCTGTGCTGCTCCTAATACCACCAGTGGGAAGTTCTTCAATGTCTGACCTGTTGGCTTTACATTAAATCAGAGTTCTCTTTCTGGTGTGGCTGAAGGAGACATTTATTTCTCTTCCCTTCTTGTGAGCCCCAGGACCCTCTTTCTAAGTCTGGGATGTGGACTGCCCCAAGACCACTCACCTTCCTGGCACTGGTCTCCATGCTTGTTTGGGTTGGAGCAGATATGGCAGGCCATGCCCTTGAAACCTGGGAAGCAGAGGCAGGCACCATTGCCCTGGATCCCATCGCTGCACTGGAAAGCGGGCAGGATACAGTCTCAGTCACAGGAAAGGGACTTGGCACATCTTGTCCCACAACATCCCACCCTCCCTAGGTGGCTATGAGCTCCTGCTCCCCCAAGACCTCACCCTTCAGAATCACTGATGCTGCTCTTAAAGAACGAGCCCTTGAAAGGCGCCCGGCCTTAGGGATCTTGTGCTCTCCCTAGAGACGCCTAACTCCTGAGTTCCTCCATAGCTGATGCTACAGTGGCCCCGATGTCACAAAGTGGCAAACACAGAAAGAGGCAGGCTCGGCCAGACCTGCAGCCAGTCACTGCCAGCCCAGAAGGAAACCATCTTCCTCATTCCAGGGGAGGGGAACTCACGTTGCCTTTGCCATAGCAGGGATTGGAGAAGCCCCCAGGACACTGTGTGCAGTCAGGCCCGAAAAACCCTTTGCAACAGCCAAGTTTCTGTAAGGGACAGAGCATAAGTGGGTCCAGGCCACACCTCCCCCTACCCAGGCTGTGTCTACTCCCTGGTCTGATTCTAGAACAGGGAGCAGATGAGGTCGCCAGGTGGCACCTTTTCCACCACTGAGATGCAGTGCAACTCTGAGGAAGGCAGCCCACTCGGTCCAGTTCAGGGGCTCCAGGAGAGAAGTGTGTGCCCAGGTTCCCTGGGGTGGGGGACCCCCCCCCCCCAGGCTCACCGTGATGGTCTGGTTGCAGTAGTGTGCACAGCCTTTCTTTAGCACATTGAGGCCAACGGGATCGTGGGTGTAGACGCACTCCTTGGGGAAGATGTCCTGGGGCAGGCCGCACAGAGCTGGTCAGCAGGGGGGTCTTGGGCCAGGCCCTTTGCCAAGTGGCCCTGGCTCCAACACTCCCACCCTCAGAGCCTTTGTGAAGCACTGGGCCTCCAGGTCCACCCTGGCCTCCCATCCCCTACTTCCCATTGTGACCGGGGCAGAAGCCAGTGGGCAGTGGGGAATCAGGGAGCCCTGGGGGGCTGGGTGAGGGACACTCACCAGTTTCACGCTGTTCGGGGGGCACACACTTGTGTTCAGGGCTTGACAGTCCACACAGGAGCCCTGGGCAGGGCAGGGCATGGGAGGAAGGAAAGGTATAGGGTCAGCTACAGAAGTACCAGGGACAGTGTCCCAAGCTGAGGGAAGGACAAAAACGAAGGTCCCAAGATGGGGAGAGTATACAGCATCTCAGGAAAAACAGCGCGGAGGTCAGGGCGGGATGGAGTGAATGGGAGGGGTGGGAGGTGAGGAGATCCTCAGGCCTCCTGGGCTGAGGAGTGGATGATGCGAGTTATCTTGAAGGGGGAATCGTCAGGCCTGGATGCAGGGGATACAAGCAGGTGTCTGGGGATCTGCAGCTGGGCCCACTGACTTAGCACCTGCTATAGTTTGAACATGGTTTGTCTCCACCAGAACTCATGATGGGTCTGGGTCCCTGATGTAACCATTTTGAGAGGAGGCATTTAGAGTCATGGGGGTTCCCTCTTACACAGGGATTCACTGAGGCCCCTGAGAGTGGGCTAGTTAGCACAAGAGCAAGCTGTGATAGGGTGAGGCTGGCACCCTTTGGCATCCTCTCTTACCCTGTGATGTACAAGACCCTAAGCACAAGCAAGCGCAAGGCCCCAAGTTTGATACCCAGCACCTTCCCCTCCAAAAAAAAAAAAAGAAAAGACCCTAAGCGGAAGCCAAGTAGATGCTGGTGCTGTGCTCTGGGACCTTCAGAACCATGACCCAAAATAAGTCTGTTTCTCTGTGAATGACCCAGTCTTGGGTATTATAGAAATAGAACACGGACCCAGACAGCACCTCTGCCTTAGAAGATGGTCACCGCCCAGTGCTATGGGGGAGGTCTTAGCGCAAGTGACTGGGCTTGTGGAGTGGGGCTCACCACAATGATCTTGTGCTGATCCTCGCCACAGTGCTTAGGCAGGATGGGCAGGATGGTTGGGGGCAGCAGGATGCCCTCTAGCATGTGGATGACACCATTGGCAGCCAGCACATCTACTCTCCGCAGAGGGATGCCTTCAGGTCCCAGCATGATGCGCCCCTGCAGCAGAGACCCCGTGTGCCACCCCAGCCCAGCAGGCCTGGGCTGGTCTCACTGTGGAGTGGAGCATCCCTGCATGTGCTCGCCCCTTCTCCTAGGACCCTTCCCACCCTGCTGGGTCCCAGGAGAGAAATCTGATAGATGCCTGCTTTGTCTGGGCTCAGCACAGTGCCCTGACCACCACAGGGCTTGGAGCAGACAGGTCAGCAAGAGGCTGGATGACTGGCCAGTCATCTCTAGCCACCCCACCAGTCCCTTTATTCAGAGGCTCTGGATCTTACCTCATCAGAGATATTCACAGCCAGGACCTGGTTTGCCATGGTGAGGACCCGGCCCTTGGAAATGAGCTTGTCAACAGTCATCTGGGGTGAAGAAGGGTGGCTTTAAGACTGGGCATTGGCCATAACTTGCCCAGGTGACACAGAGCCACTCCCTTGGTCCCAGGCTTTCCTCCGTGCTACAGTGTCCAGTCGGAAGGAGAGAGGAGTGGAGGAGGGGAAGGGGTCGCCGAGAAGACCGGATCTACAACAGCCCCCAGGAGCATGGCAGCAGGGCCCTCCTGGAGCAGCACCTCTCACCTGGCCACGGCTGTAGATGTGGTACCTCACCAGCTCCTGCAGTTTGGAGAGACCCTGGCAGGGGAAAAAAATGCTTGGCTCCTGGAGGCCCTGCTGGGGATGGTAGAAGCCCTGGTACCCCTAGACCTGCATTCTCCCTACTGAGCTTACCGTTGTGAAGAGGTAGATCAGACGGCCATCACGCAAGCTGTCCACAGCCTCATTGCTTGGGGCAAAGACTGTGAAAGGCCCAGGTCCATCCAGGATGGAGGGTAGCCCACAGTTCTGCAGTGGTGAAAGAGAGGGGCTCCATGGGCAGCCTCCACCTTGAGGCCCCACCGAGCCCTGCCACCTTTGGCTGACAGGGAATTCCCACCAAGTGGGAAACAGAGACAATGGGTCCATGCTACCACAGAACCTCAGCATTGGGGTGAGCAGGCTCTCGGATGGGAGGTGGGCAAAGGCTAGGCTATTCCAGAACCCCAGAGCGCTGTGAGGCAGAGTCTAGGACAATGAGAATTCCTGGCCTAGAAGTCCAGGTGGACTAAAGCCTGACCCCAGCTCACCTCCAGAATGGTTTCAAACCGGCTGAAGACCTCGTTAGAGGCAAGGATCTGGCCAATGGTTTGCTGTTGGAAGGGACATATGTGAGAACTCCAGGACAGGTTAAACCTGCTTCAGCCTCAGGGAGAAGGAACCTGGCTCCCTCTTGCCTGCTCAGAACTTCCCCCACTTCTCCTTGAACTCTGTAGATCTCAGAGATCAGCCAGCAGCACAGGGCGGGGAAGGAATGGGAGGGTGCTGGCTCACCTTGGCGTCCCCAGGGAGTGCAGGTGGGGGCTGCCACCGCAGGGAAGTGACCACATGGAAGACACCATTGGCAGCTATATTGTTGGCCTGGTGGACAGTGAATGTCTGCTGGGGCTGGTCCTTGTACTTATAGGTGTATCTCTGATAAGACATGAGAATCTTTCTAGGCCCCACATACCAGTCTCCTTCTCACTTCCACACTTTTGCCTGGGCTGCATGCTTGGCCAGTGTCGCCCTGGTCCCCAGGCTGCGGTCCCTGCCTTACCAAGCGGTTGGAGGTGACGGTTATCTCCTGGCCGGCCAGCGTCCACCACCTGCGTGTACTCAGGGGGCCCCTGTCCTCCAGTATGTGCTGGCCCGCGATGATGTGCTGTCTGCAGAGCTGCTGGGCAAGCAGCGCCTGCAGACAACAGAGATGGACAGCCACATGAATCCGCCCCTGGCTCCACCCCATGCAAGCACAAAGGGGACAAGGCTCAGTTCCCCCAGAGTCAGGCGGAAAGACTCTCTTGGGGTCCTGAAGATGGGGGCCGCACCCAAGGGAGGAGGCAAGGGGCTCACGTTCATGGTCCTGGAGGAGATGGAGGATGTGGAGGACATGGAGGAGACAGAGGAGATGGAGGAGATGGAGGAGGTGGATGGCACTAGCACAGTGAACGGGCCCGACGTGGTGAGAATCTCCTGGCAGCCCTGCTCTGGGTGGCCAGAGGAGAGAACATCAAAATAGATCTGGAGAGACCCTGGGGCAAAGGGAGTGGGTCTGGGAAGATATCAGGCATCCATCCTAGGTTGAGGAGTGGGGGGGCATCGGGGGTCTTGGTGGAGGGTAAGTGGGAGGATCAGGGCTGGGGGCCAGCTCCCACTTCCACACGCACCGTGCAATGGCCCATTTTTGCTTCTAAGCTGTCAGACAGAGAAACTCGAATCTCTGTAGAGTCTGGCCCACTTTCCCCAGCACGGGCTCATGGACAGGCTGGGGGATACTCACCCAGCATAGCAACAGCAACTCTCAGCCGCTGGAACAGCATGCCCATTTTGTTGGCCTTTTGTACCTCGTGGAGCAGGTGTCCATAGCAGGCACGCCCATCCCCCACCTCACCCTCCTTGCACAGACAGCTGGGGGCCCAGGGAGGACTGGTCAGGGCAGGGACAGGGGACAGTCCCCTCTCCTGGCCTTTACCCATGCATCCCTGCAAGACTCCTGGACCTGAGTGTGCATGCTGCCCAGCCCACCCTCTCTGCTCCACTCCCATACTCCCCTGAGCCCCCTGTGCCTACCTGGTCCTCCCTTCAGGGGTCACTTGGCAAGTGGCTGACTTGTCACAGGAGTGGGGGAAGCAGTAGGCAAAGCAGCCCGCAGAGGCATTGTGGTTGATGCTTATCAGGCCTGGTTGACATGAGCAAGTGGCCTGGCCAAATTGCAGGGCAGGAGGGGACATTACATCCATCTATGAGAATCTGGAGAACTGCTGGCGTGCACCTCATTCCCCCCATAACTGCCCTCCAAGAATGGGACTCTCATCCTTTTCCCATCTTACAAATGGGGTAGCTGTTCTCAGAGGGCTTGTGACTTGCCCAGGGTCCCACAGCCCAAGTGGGTAGGAGGACCGTGGGGCAGACCCACGTGGGGCTCTGGCTCACCTTGCCGGGCTTCTGGTACAGGCACACGGTAGAGTTGCTGGGGCAGCCACCAAAGTCGGTGGTGCACGGGTCCTGGGGCAGACATACCCTCCCATCGCCGTGGTAGTTCTCAGGGCATTGGCACTGAGCTCGTCCCTCAGGACTCACTGAGCAATGGGCCATGGAGGAGCAGGGTGATGACTGGCAGGGGTTAAGAGCTGCCAGGGTGGAGAGAGCCCGCATGAGTGGAGCATTCAGGACCCCCATCTCCCTCACAGCTTCCACCACATGGCCTGAAGCCTGGACCCTGCACCCTTGAAGACTGGCCCTCTTCCCCACTATAATCACTGAGATTGCACTTGCTGATGTAAAAGGCACCTTCCTAGTCCCACCCCTGTGAACTGGAGTCCCCTGGCTCCAAGTTACAGGCTCACCTAGGCATCTGCTGCCCTCCTGGGTGTAGCCGGGCAGGCACTTGCAGGCAGGAGCCTCTGCAGAGCACTGGGAGTTCTGGGGGCAGTTCAGGTTCCGGCAGGCAGGCAGCTCTGAGCGGGGAGGAGGGAGCATTACAAGGGCCTGAGACTCCAGGTGGAGGAGGAACATAGCAACTATGATCCTCCGCCCAGCTCGCTGTGGGATTCTGCGCAGGGCCCTGCCCGCTCTGAGCCTCCAGACAGTGGCAGTCCCAGATGACAGCCCTGTCCCCTGTGAGTCTGTGGGCAGAGCTCCTGTGAAGACTCAGACCCGTCTGTATCTCGCTGGCCTGCTCTGCTCTGGCCAGAGAACCTGCTGTCTCAGGCTGCTCACCTTGGTCACAGCGGGGGCCGGTGTATCCCGCAAAGCACAGGCAGCTTCCATCCCCTTGTGGCCCATTGCTGCACACACCATGCACACAGCTGCACTCTGGAAGGGACACACGGCAGCCGGTGAGACCTCGGCCACACCAAGCCACATGCGGGGATGTAGGGTCCCTGTCCTCTGCATGTTTAGAGCTCAGCTCTGCAGGTATAACCTCGCGAATCTGGAGCTATGATGCAGGACCACAGGTGGGAGTCCCAAGAAGGCACATGGCTTAGCCTGGGGAGTCAAGGAGGGCTTCCTGGAGGAGGCCTCTGAGAACAGCAGGGACCGGGGTGGGTGGTGACGTTGAGGAAGCAAGGCATGCTTCCCTGGGGAGGAAGTGTAGGGCTGAGGGCCAGGAGGGAAGAGAGAGGGATGGGGATGCCGGTTGTAGGGACCCAGCAAGCCTCACCCGATTGGCAGTCGGCCCCAAACCGGCGGGGGTCTTGGCACTCCTGGCAGGCTGAGCCACTGAAGTTTTCCTGGGGGACGCACCAAGTCAGTGTGGTCCTCCCTTCAAGTGTCCCCTGCTCCAACCATGCCCAGGCCTTACCTGGCATATGCAGGTCCCGTTGCCAGCCATGCCATCCAGACAGGTCCCACGGCCATTGCATGGGGTCTTAGCACCCCCAGGGCACTCTGTGGATCCCAAGAACTTGGCTCTGGCCCTCAAGCTCTCCACTGGTGCCTGCCCCAGCCCCTGCCCCAGCCCCTCCCTCAGGGCATCCAGGGCTGGAGGAGCTGAGCCAGGGAGGCGCTCAGAAGATGGTCTTTAAATGAACAAGTTGGGGGGGACACAGGCAGCTCCCACACGTGGGGTCCATCCCAGGGCTAGAGCTAGGGCTGGTATGGGTAGAACAAGGCAGACCTCCCATACCATAGCACTGGGAGCCCCAGTAGCCAGGGCAGCAGGCCTTCTGTACCACATCCTTCCAGCACTCCATGCTGCAGCCACTCATGAACACCAGTGAGTCCCCCAGCTGTACCTCATAGCTGGGGACAGAGGGTACAGAGAGGGGAGGGGCTTCCACCTGCAAGCTCCCACTCCACCCCCCCACACTGGGTTCCTGGCTCTCGTGCCACTTCTTCTTTCTCCCTGGTCCAGAGCTGAGCACAGGGCCTGGCACACAGTAGGTGGCCGATAAACATCGTCTGCCCCTCACTACGCAGGCATGTCCCCTGCCACCCCACTAGTTGCTTCTAGAAGCAGGCTAGGATGGGGCAGGAGTCCGTACCGGCAGTTCTGGGATATCTTGTCTGGGAAACGCTGAAGAAACCAGCCTGAAGGACATACCCACTTCTTGATAGCACACGAGGTGCAGGGTATGTGAGTGATGAATTTGGTCTTCACGTCGCAGCGTTTGGACCAAACCTGGACCACAGGTGGAAGACAGAGTGAGGGGTCTATGTCTTGTACCCATCTCTCTCTCTCTTTTTTTTTTTTTCCAAGTAGTGGCAAAATTTATTTAAGAAAGCAAAAGCAGGGGTTGGGGATTTAGCTCAGTGGTAGAATGCTTGCCTAGCAAGCACAAGGCCCTGAATTCAATCCCCAGCACCACCAAAAAAAAGAAAAAGCAGAAGTGAAGAGTGGGGAGTGGGGGAGAAACTGGCTCTGCAGAGTGAGCTCAGTCCAAGTAAAGAGAAAAAAAGGGTAAAAGCAAGGATAAAAGTATACACTGCATCTGGGAAACTTGGTGTGGGCTATTGTGGAAAGTTAGGATAGCCTGCACCCCACCCAGTCTTGACTCTTTCCCGAGGCAGGCCTTGCACCCTTCCAGGCCTCAGTTTCCCATGGGCTCAGTGGGGGTGCAAAGAATATGGGGAGCCCCCTGAGAAAACTCTGTCAGGTCCTGTTAATGCCACAGCATGGCCCTGTATCCACAGCCAGAAGCCTGAGTCTATACCTTCTGACACAAGGAAAGCTTCTGTGTCGTTGTACCTCAGCCCAGGCTGGTGACCCTCGCCTGGTCACTCAGGGACAGGGTGAGGATCAGGGATTGGAACCGAGACTCCCAGTCTAATGTTCATCTTTGGCTTTCATTTAAAAAAAAATATGTATCATAGCTTCATGGCTGACCCTGCTTGGAAGAGTACAATAATTCCACTCTTAATTCACAGGTACTATACCAGGGAGGGGGCCCCAAGCTCTTGGCTGTGCACCATAGGGCTGGGTCTCCAGCCACAATCCTGGCGCCAGAGACTAAAAACTGCAGGCCCAAGAGATGGGGCTTGTGTGTGGGCAGCGGTATGCAAGGGGTCTGACCCACATCTGGGCCAGCAGCATGTTCACCAAGCCCTGGCTCGGACAGGGACCCAGGGCCCACATAATGACAGCGACACCAGCAGCCGAGGTAACTGGGAGGACTGTACAGGCAGCTTCCTGGAGCAGGTGACAACTGACTTGGGACCCAGAGGTTGTGCAAGGGTCAACCAGGGGCAGCAGAGCAAGGATTGGAAGCAGGAAGGAGCACTTGTCCATGTGTGACAGGCAGAGTGATCCTAGCAGAGGTTGGAGAGGTGCTGGTGGCCAGGCTGACAAGCTGCCTCATAAACCTGGATGAGGCCAGGCCAAGGGCAGCCCCAAGACTTGGTTCATGCTTTAACGCATAAACCAAAGGAACAGGGGGAGGTGGGACAGGGGAGGGGGTATCCCCTCATCATGTGAGGGTGTCTGGGCTGAGGTGGGGACAGTAGGATGAGTTTGGGGGTGGAAAATATGGAGAGGTCCTGCCTGGCCTTGTGGGCCCATTAACTGGCCTGCTACAGCTTCTAGAAGTTCCCACTAGGGTTTACTTTTATGATGACAAAATGCCAGTAAACTTTAGGGCAGAACTTACTCAGGAGGGGAGAATCTAAACTCATGGCTGTGAGAAAAAGGGGCCAAAGAAAGAGGTGTTTTGATGGGTAGGGTGGTTGAGGACTTGGAGCATGGCCTAGAGAAGCTGGGATGTTCTGGTCTTGAAAAATGCTGAGCACGCTGTGGTCCAAAAGGAGTGAGCCCAGCATATCCTTCTTGGAACAAATTACAGATGTGTGGCTTCCCAAAGCAAGAGAAAAAGAGAAATGGTGCCCCCAACACTTTCCTCTGTGAGCACGTGGGTCCCAGGGCCTCTCTGCTGTGATTTGGCCTTTTCCGCACAAGCCTTTGCGGTCTACAAAAAGGGAAGTTGCTGAGAGCAGCCTCAGTGGCCGGCTTTGGGGCTAGATTATTGTGGTCTCATACCCCAGCCTGAGGCTCATCTTTGAGAGCCAGGGAGCCATGAGGAAATCAAGTAACTCGAGGGCCAAGCAGCTGCTGGCTCAGGGTGAAGCCTTGGCGGGCTTCCCTCAAAGCCACCTGACAGGCCAGGGCTGCTATGGCCGGGGACCCACACCCAAGAGGGATGCCGGTCAGTCAAGCACTGATCCCCCTCAGGGCCAGCCAGGGCTGGGTGATGCACCAGGTCAGGGACCAGGGAGGAAGCTGGAGCTTTGTCAGTGTGTATGAAGTGGTGATAGACGGATAAGCCAGCTGCCAACTCTCTAGGGACCACACCCAAGGCTGGGACTCAGGCCTCTGTCTACCCAGGCGCCTGGAAGCAGCAACAATGTCTGCAGCCCACAGTCCTGCTGTTGGCGCTGCTGGCTAGAGCAAGGCTGGACCGCAGCCTGAGTGCTGAATCAGATTCCTTTCTTCCTGAGGCACCTCAGGAGCTGCCAGAGCAGGTTCACCCCACCTTCCCCTGCCCAGTTTAGAGCTGAGTTTGCAATGTCTGCTTCCCAGAGATTCTGATGGGAGACACTGAGGAGACTAACTGTGTCAGGGAGAATGTGGAAGAAATTCCCCCAAGCTGGGACCAAGCTCCTAGAGACTTTCTGGGGCTGACAGCCCAGAATCTAACCCCACTCTGAGAGGAAGGGCACTCCAAACTGCTTCCCTTAGCCTGGGTCAGAGCAGGAAGGGCCAGGGCCATGTCCTGGCCATTGCCCCTCTCCCTTTGAACCTGGGCTTGTGTCCAGTACCCAGCAGACACTGGGTAGGAGGCTGCTGGGTGGACAGGTGCCAAGACCCCTGCACAGGAAGCTTTCCTTGCCTCTGCTGCTGTGTGACCCAAGGGATGTCCTTTCTTCTCGGAGGCACTGGTCCTAAAGTCTCCAGCTACACAGGGTACTAGGAGGGCTGAGTGACTGAGCGTGAGATGAGGCCAGCATTGCTGCAACCCCATTTATCCACAAGGGTCCCCAGGCCCTCTCTTCCCTGGTCTAGCCTGGGAGGCTCAGAGCTACAGGTCTCTGACAAGGAAAAGACTTGAATCCTTAACTGACTTGGCCCCCATCACTAGAACGTGAGGGGCAAGACTTGTGAAATTTTCTTGCTCTGGATACATGAGGAAACCGAGGTAAGGAGGAGGAAAGAAGACACCTGCAGGGCTCAGCACAGCCCCGGAACCCTTGGCATTCCCACCATCACTCTCACCTCAACCTCACATCTGTCCGTCCTACCCGTCTGGCCTGGAAGTTGTGAGGACCTTCTCCCTGCTGCCTTTCTAGGGGCCACAACAAGTACAAGACAAAGAGCCTAATGGCAGCAGGGGGCCTGGGCGCAACCTTGTGATGGACCCTCAGCAAGGCCTTCCCCTTCTGGACCTCAACCTGCCTATTAGTGCCACAGGGACAGTAGTGGCTGACTCAAGAAGCAGATGAGGGGCTGCTGTGGCTGGGCGGTAGTCCTACACTGTTGGTAGGAGGGTAAACTGGTACAACCACTGTGGAAATCAGTGTGGAGATTCCTCAAAAAACTAAAATTAGAGATTCCATTCAACCCAGCTATTCCCCTTCTAGGTATCTTCTCAAAAGAGTTAAAGTTATATTACTGTAATATATGCACACCCGTGTTTATAGCAGCACAATTCATAATAGGTAAATCTTGGAAGCAGTCTATATGTCTATCAACAGATGAGTGGGTAAAGGAAATGTGTTATTTATACACAATGGAGTACTACTCTGCCACAAAGAAGGATAAACTTGTTATTTTAGGAAAATGGGTGTACCTTGAGACCATAATGTTAAGTAAATCAGACATATAAGTTTAAATATTGCATGGTTTCTCTCATATGAGAAATCCAACAGATAAATAAAGAGCAAAATAACAGACAGACAACAGGAAAAAAAAGAGAGAGGAAACTGTTGTTGTAATTCAGCATAGCCAATGTATATAAAAGTGGCCCTTGATTTAGTATAATTGTCTGATGTGTTTTATATATATTTTTTGCCTGTCAGTCTGTGTTTTTGATAATTAAACTGATAAAGACTTATAAATAAACCTGATGCTGGCAAAAAAAAATGTTTTAAATGGGTGGAGAAGAAGGGGGAAAAAAGAACTGAGATGTGTTATATACATGTACCAATTTCCCACAGTGAATGTAATCACTATATACTGCAAACGTGAGTTTAAAACAGCAGCAGCAGCAGCAGCAGCAGATGAATTTGGTCTTACAGGGCAAGTTCCCTTGCTTGGTGGCAAGTCCCAACCAGGAGACTCTGTCTCCATACTCAGGGTGCAAGGGTCTTCCCAAGACTTGAACAAGAACCATGACCCCACCACGGGTAGCCGCATGCTGGGCTTCTGTCTGCCACCAGAGTGCCTGCGTGGGGACTTGCAAGGGAAGGCTGGAGCAGGCTCCAGAGTGGGAATAGCTGGTCTCTCTAATCCTTGGGCTTTGGCTTCCTCACTGGAAGAACAAGACATGCTGCCCAGAGGTCATGAGGGTGGAGGTTTGGCCCAGACCGTGTCAGGGGCAGCTACTCTGTACCCAGCAGCACTGAAAGTGGGGATTCATTCTGCCTCCAGGAGGTCCTGGGCCAAACAGAAGCATCCATGGTCCAGCTCTGGAGCCCACTCTCTGTTTGGACCTCCAGGTGTGGACCACAGAGGCTTGGGCCTCAGTATGGGCAGGGAGGGCAGGAAGATAGGCCAGATTCTGTCTCCCTCACTCACAGGCTGGGGAACCCAAGACAGCTGCTCACACTATATGGCTGGCTGGGCCAGGCATGGTTAGAGGAGGGCAGGCTGACAAATATCTGCAGCCTGGTGACAGTCCTCAGGTTGCAGAAGTGGGCACAACAGCCCAGCTACCTGGGTCTGCATAGATTGGGTAAGCACTAGTGGCTCCTTATATCCCCAGACCCACGCTCCATCTGCGTTCGGTCCCTCCCTATTCCCACCCTCTACAACAGGCTCACACTCACCTTCTGCCCCCAAGTGAAGCTGGAGCCTGCCAGCCAGAAGGCCAGGAGGCAGAGCAGGAGGAGGCCCCGGGGTCCTGCCATGGCTGGCAGCTGGGTGACGCGGCCCGCTGTCCAGGGCAGAAGTCACGAGTGGCTGCAGCAGGGGAGTGAACACTGAGATGCCCGTACAGGGCGGGCGGGCAGGACGGCGCAGGCGGGATGGGGGCGGGCAGTCGCTTTAAAAGCTGCCCCCACCGTCTTAGCCTCACAGGAACCCACCAGGATTTCCTCCTGCGTATCAGCAGCCGGCAGGCGGAAGGGAAGGTGCTGGCCGCTGACCCCTGCATGGATGGCCTGGCCCCTGCTCTGGGCTTCCTGGCCCAGGACCCTCCTGCCTTACCACCTGGAAGCCCAAGCCCACCATTAACCACCTGCCTGGGCTCTATCAGAGATTCTAAAGTGAATTCAAATGCAAATGTAACAACTTCCACCATCTGCAGAGCCCAGGATTTTCATTCAGAGGTTCTGGCGTTCTGGCTGGTGGGGGGGTAGGACAGCCCTCTAACTGATCTGCGCTTGCCTCAGCCTTCTAGCTAAGGTGGAGAGGGGTGGACTCTCTGCTAGGCACAGTCCTAGCCTAGCAGCACACCCTCAGCTGCTCCACCAGTTGGTCCTGCTGGCTTAGCCTGCACCCTTCCTGACCCCCACACCATCCACGCACCCCTGCCTCCCTGATCTGGCTCCACCCAGCAGCTGCCCCGCACTGTGACTTCCCTCCAAGCCATTTCCACCCAGCAGCAGGCTTCCCTGATAACCCGGTTCACTCTGTTCCAGCTACCATGGCTTTTCTACCGTTTAAATGTTGTTCGCATGGCACCAGCTGTTACCGCACCGTTCCATGCAGGCTCCTTCTCACAGACGTGGTCTCGGGTCAGGGTGTTAAAGAGAAGCGTAGACAGCTGTTGGTTTGGACGGAGCTCCTGCACTAGCCCAGCAGGCCAGGTCAGCACGGAGTTCAGTCAGAGCACAGAGCGGCGGGCACTTGTGGGTCTGGAGCCAGCTGACCAGTTAAACTGCAACCCCTTAATTGTCTCTATACCTCACTCCTGTCTTCTGTAAGTGCTGCCGGAGTTCTGAGGGTGGCCCAATTGGAGAATTGTTTTCTTCGCTCAAATAAACTTGGCTAAACTCAATTTGTCTGGTTTTTTTTGTTGTTTTTTCTTTTGTGCCGCTATCACCGAGCCACATCCCCAGCTCAGGTTTTTTCTTTTAACAAAGGTCACCAGTTCAGCTCCCAGCTGCAGGCAGGGCCGTCCCCCACCTGACTTCACTTCCATTAGCACCGGCCACCAGCTGGTGCCGGCCAATTCATCTCCCCTCCTCCCGCCCCTGCACTGAAGAGTGAACCTGGGGCTGCTCCACCTCTGAGCTGTATCCCTACCCTTTTAAAAATATTTTATTTTGAAGCCAGGAGTGGTGGCACACACGTGTAGTACCAGCACTGTGTGTGTGTGTGGGGGGGGACGCTGAGGCAGGAGGACCACAAGTTCGAGTCCAGCCTTGTCAACTTAGTGAGTCCCTGACAATCAATATCGATCAGTCACTCAACCAAGGCAGGGTGGGTATGTAATTCAGGGAAAGAGCCAGTAGCCCGTGTGCACGTGCGCGCGCACACACACACACACACACACACACACACACACACAGAGATTATTTTGAGCTGAACAAAGTCGTGCATGCCTTGTAATCCCAACACTCTGGGAGGCTGAGGCAGGAGGATCACAAATTGAAGTCCAGCATGGGCAAGAACCTATCTCAAAATTTAATGTGCTAGCCTTTTTTTTTTTTTTTTTTTTTTTTTCTTGGTGCTGGGGATCGAACTCATGACCTTGTGCTTGCAAGGCAAGCACTCTAACTGCTGAGCTAAATCCCCAGCCCTCTATCTCAAAATTTAAAAAGAGCTAGGGATGTGAAGGCCCCAGGTTCAATTCCCAGTACAAAAAGAGAAAAAGAAATATATAATTTCTCACATCTTAATTCCCTTTTCCCTCCCTTCCCTCCATCTTTTGATCCCCTTCCATTTGAGAAAGCTCTATCTCCCTACTTCCTATTATCTCTTTTATTCAGCTATGTAAAACTTGGGTTTCTCATATCAGAGAAACCATGTGATATTTAAGCTTGTGTGTCTGACTTATTTCATTTAACATTATGGTCTCAAGGTGCATCCATTTTACTACAGATGACTCAAGTTTCTTTCTTTCTTTCTTTTTTTTTTTTGGTGCTGGGGATCGAACTCAGGGCCTTGTGCTTGCAAAGCAAGCACTCTAACCGCTGAGCTAAATGCCCAGCCTCAAGTTTCTTTCTTTTGTTTGGTTGGTTCTTTGAAACAGTCTTGCTTTGTAGTTCAGGCTGGTCTTGAATGCATGGCAATCCTGCCTCAGCCTCCTGAGTGCTGGGATCACAGGAGTGCACCATCACGCCTGGCTTCAAATTTATCTTTCTTTATGGCAGATTATGGTGTGTATATATATATTATTTTGGGGTAGGGTCTCACTAAATTGTCCAGACTGGCCTTAAACTTGTGATCCTCTTGCCGCAGCCTCCAGGGTAGCTGTGACCATTACAGGTATACACCACTGTGCCCAGTTTAATTTTCTGTCTCCTCAAGCCTGGAGTGTCAGCTGTGGGAGCTCAGGGGTAGCATCCGGCTGACAGAGTATATACTCAGTATAAATACATGGAAGAGTAAGTGAAGATGATTACTTTTATTATCCCTCTTACTGGTAGGGAAACTGAGGCTCAAAGGGGCTAGGTATCTTGTCCAAGGCAGCTCAGCTGATTTGTAGCTCAACTCCAGGGGTGAAGCTCCTGAGCAGGCCAGCTGAGTGGGGAACAAGCCTCAGCCTGTCCCGCCCTGCTCCGGGCAGTAGGAATGGGCAGAGGAAGGGTTGGCTCTCTAGTCCCAGATCTCTCTCAGCAGAGTGCTCTGAAGCAACCCCGCATCTGACAGGAAGAGTCAGGGACAGGCAGGGGACCCACCTCCCCTGCTGCCATGCAAGGGCCCTCTCAGTGAGACACACACACACCCTGGCCATGGACCCCAGATCCAGGCTTACCCTCACAACAGGCTGTGACTTCAGGGATTTAGGCCCAGGAGTAGGACAACCTAAGGAGTCGGCAGAGGGGCAGCATGCTGGTGCGGCCGGGGTGCCTTGAGTAGTTTTGTGGACTCTCCTGGTTTGTCAGGATGGCCCTCTCCAGAGAAGTCCCCTCTGACCCTTAGTCTCAACAAGCTTCTGGCCCCTGGAGGGCTACTCCCTCCCCTCCTGCCCCAACTCCCTACCCTCCTGTGTCTGCAGCGCATGCCCCCTCCCTGTGCAGACCTCCTGGCTGAAGCCCTGCTGGGACCCAAGTGATTTAGAAGACCCAGACCGTGTCAAACTACTTTATTGAAATACAGAAAATAGGCAACAGGAATCACTCTTGGTGCCAGCAGCTCTAGGTCCCTGACCTGTACCCACTCAGTCTCAAGGCTAGGGGACTCTGGCCCCTGCCAGGATTCCCCTCTTGTCTAGACCACAGCAGGCCTCCACTTTTTTTTTGGAGACAAGGTCTCACATGCAGCCCAGGTTGGCCTCGAACTTGCAGTAATCCTCCTGCCTCAGCGTCCTAAGTACTAGGATTACAGGCGTGTATCACCGGGCCTGGCTTGAGGCCTCCACTTTGAAAGGCTGCATGGGGCAGGAGCCCCATGTATGTATACTCTGCTACCAGCTTGGTGATTAGCAGCAAAATGCCCACAATGACAGTAATAGCAACAAAAGACAGAAGTTGATCAGATCCACAGCTCCACGTGTTAACAATGGCACATGACGACAGACATGATGCTAGTGTGCCTGGCCATGTCACCCCAGGGGCAGGCAGCACATGGGAGGCTGACAGCCCACAGACTTGGGGAGGGGGCCTGGCATTCTCACTCCCAGCATTGGAAAGAACTGAGCACACATGTTCACATTCTCTGCAGGGACTGTCAAAATTAAGGTACCAAAAGGGAGGGGGGAAAACACTTTTAAGAGAACAAAAAAAGCCTGCTTTCCTGCTCTTAGTAGGCACCAGGCTAGACATGGCACACGAGTTAGCCAGTGAGCTCAACAGGCAGCTCCCGGCCGCACAGGGCCTCCCACTGGCGGGCCAACAATGAGATGAGCTTCTCTCGGCTCTCGGCACTGGGGACAAATACCTGCCACTGGATCTCACGGCCCTGGCCAGCCCTGGCGGAACCACTCGGCATTTCTCCGAAATGGTCCAGGGTGACACTGCCCATGAGATCATGGCCCTGCAGGTCATCAAAGACAAGGGTAAGGGCCTGCGGGTAGGGCTGGTAGCCCATAAGAACGCGGTCCAAGTCCCGGACACGGCGGCCATCATCCAGCCGGTATCTGTCCCTCTGTGGTGGCTCTTTGGCAAACTCAGGCAGCGGGTAGTGGATGTAGTCCTCATCCAGGAGAAAGATCTCTGCGCTGGTGAGCAGGAGTGTCTTGGGGCGCAGTGGGCCCCGGCAGCGCCCAGATGGCGGTGGGCCCACCTGGAAGGCCTGTACATACAGCAGAATGCTGGGGGCTGGGGCCTTCTCCGGATCAGCTGTCTTCTGGGCCACGATGTACGTGAGGTCCCCAACCTCTTCCTCACTGGGGTAGGTGAACTTGACACGACTTGAGTGGATCAGCTCATAGTTCTCCATCTTCCCTGCAGAGAAAGACACCACCACTGCTATAGCCTGGAACTACTCTGTGGTGGAACTGAAGCACTAGTGGCCCTAAGCCATCCAAGTGAGGGAACTGCATGTACTCATCAGGTGAGGGCCCCAAGCCAGCAGCCTAGGGCTGGCACTTGAGATGTGTGGATGGCTGAGGGGTGGTCAGGATGGAAACTGCCATGGAAGAGCCCCATATCATACCCCAGCCAGCTAAGTGAGGCAAGAGAATGAGGCAGAGGCAGAGAGGTCTCTGGGGCTGAGAGAGGCTGTCTGTGGTCTGAGATGGACAGGGTACCTGTGGTCTTGTTCCCAAACTCCGAGTAGAAGTCCTTGTCAACAGGCTCAGGTGACGGTGTGCGCTCCAGTGAGGAGAGCACAAGCATGAGATGCTGGAGGAAGCAGTGTGTCAGGTAGCTGTCCCGAGTCAGGCATGTGACCACCTGTGCTGGGGAAGAGCCTGCGAGAGAAGGAGCTGGTCATGGCCAAAGACAACCATCTCTCCCACTAAGTCTCAGCCCCAGAGAGCCAGGCCCTGGAGGAACCATGTGGGAGAACATTATGTGGTCTGGGGAGGCCACCATTTCTCAGACAGGAAGGGCTGAGACATTTTTGTGGAAGGGGATCCACAGCGTTAGGGAAAGAGCTCAGCTTTCTCTCTACAGGAAGTATGAGTCAGAAACATCCTGCCTGAGCCCAGGGCCCACTCTGCCTCTGGTTTGATGCTAGTTGCACACCCCGCCTCCCACCCAGAGCCCTGGGGCATGCGAGTCCTGCAATCTCAGCAGTTCCTGAAGCAGCTTCCTCCCCTTGGTTAACTGGCCTGTAAGCAGGGAGATAACTCTGTCTATGATAAAGCACCCACATGTGGAAGGTGGAAGCCCACTGGCCGTCACCCAAAATGAGACAAAGGAGAGGGTCACTCACCCATCAGCCGGAAATGCTGGTCAAAAAGACCAACGTTGACTGACTGCAGGTCACTGAGTTTGAGCACAAAGCACTGGGAGATGTGGAAGGGGCTGTTGTTGTAGTCAGTGTTTTTCTGATGCCAGAAATCTGTGATGGAAAGAAAGGGACTGAGGGTGGTGGTGGCTATGGCAGGCAAGTATGAGGACTCTAGATGTACAGCACGTCCAGCAGGAATGGTTCACCTGGTGAGGAGCTGCCACCACCTCCACACATGCAAGGCTTCGTATGTGACTTGGTCTGAGGTCTGAGCCTTGCTCGGCTCAGCACAGTCACTGGGCCATTGGCTAAGGCTCCCACAGAGGCCCTAATGGACAGACATTGCTCAGTCCCTGTCTTGTCATGGCCAGTTCCCAAGCACTTACTGGGCCCTGGCAGTGTGTGCGCATCTGGCTTTAGGTCCTCATGACAGCTCCAGAAAGTGCTGTTGTCATCCCCTTCCTCAGATGAGAGACTCTCTGGGCCAGAGGAGCCCAGTTGCTCCCACCTGAGGCCACATGCATACCCTGAGCTTTTGAACAACAGTGAGCCTGGTGCCTACCCTGCAGTGGCTCCGAGAAGTAGCGGCGGAGGCCGTCGTGCAGCACGAAGTACACAGCCTTGGTGGACAGCAGCACGCAGGCAGTCACCTCCAGCCCTGGGGTCTGGTAGAACACCACTGATGACCACAGGAGGTGCCTCAGCTCCTCATTTTCAACCTGGACAAAGAGGGGCTGGGTGTGGGCCGTACATTGGCACCGCCCACACCACCTCTGTGAGCTACCGTGATGACTTGCACATGTCCATGGCCATAGATGGGGCAGGCCGGAAGCTCTTCTCAGGTGGAGGTCACGACAGAGAGGACAGCTCAGGGGAGGGCAGCTCAGGACCCACAACCCACGTTCTCAAACCAGTGAGCAGCTGAAGCTGAGGACTACATCATGTCAGAGAAACCCGAGGCAAGCCCTGCCTCACCTACAGGACTGACACCTCTCCACCTGAGTGCCATCCAGTGTAACCAGTGTGTGGGCTGCTACCTCGGCAATGCTGCTGTGGAAGAGCTCAATGATGGCCTCGCCCTGCAGGCCAGCGATGTGCTGAAGCGATGGACAGACAGGCAGGTGTGAGGGGATCTGGTTCTCCTCTGAGGTGGACTGGATCAGCTGCTCACTTGGGTACTGGGCAGGGGCCTCAGCTCGTGCCAGGGCCTCTGCTGGAGCTGGAGCTTGGATCTCTACCGGAGCCTGCTCTGGGACCAGAGCTGGAGCTGAAGCTTCTGCTGGGGCTGAAGGTGGAGCTGAGGCCTCCTCTGGGGCTGGAGCTGGAGCTGAGACCTCCTCTGGGGCTGGAGCTGGAGCTGGAGCCAGGTTTTTTGCTGAGCCTGTAGCTGAGGCTGCTGCTAGGACTGGAGCTGAGGCCAGGGCTGGGGCTGAAGCCTCTGTGGGGCCTTCCTGGGGACGCTGGTCATTCCTGCATCTCCCAACCCCCCAAAAAACATTAACATGTGGGCACCAGAAAGTCACATCATATATACATCAAGCATCCCAGAATGTGAAGATCTCTGTGTGCACCACGCACCACCCCATGGGTTACCTGGGGACTTCATCACCAGGTTCTTTATGAGGACAAACAGCAAAGAAAGGCTCTTTCTCTTGGGTGGAGATGGGCAGATGGGGACAGAGTGGGTCAGAGCCAGCCAGGTGCATGTAACAGACATTGTAGCCCATGGACTGGAAACTCATTTTAACAAGGTGGCAGAAATGCTACTCCAGGGTCTAGAATGCCAACAAAGGTGGGACCTGTGTGCATGGATGCTGGCAGAGTTAAGAACTGAAACCTTAAAACTGCCCGTTTCCCTTTGGGGTGTCCTGAGGTGTCCTAAGCTGTTAAGCCACTCTGCCACCACTGTATATGAACTGCTTGGTTACAGACATGAGAATAAATAATGCTCAGAACCTTAAAGCTCATGAGAGTTGGGAGGGTCTCCTCTGAAACCAGCTTCTGTGGCCACACCCCTGTTGAGGGGAAAGTTCCTTGGAGGTCATCTTCTCAACTGCACCTAGTCTGGCTGCTGAGATCCCTGGGGCTGTGATCCTGCATTGGGCCAAATACCCGATGGAACCTCTGGGCTGCCCTCCTGCTGTCTTAGGACAGACAGGTGTCTGCCAGAGGGTTTCTGCTTGTGGTCCTCTGTAGGCAAGTACCAGCCAGGCTTGGGGGTGACAACAGTAAAGACAAGGTGCCCAGTGCTGAAGCCACTGAGGGTCACTTCTTACAAGACTGCTTTCTTCAGCTGGGCATAAGAGGGTCATTAGATTCAAGTGACCTGGAAGAGGTGGAGAGCTCTTGAAGAGCTCCAGGCCAGAGCTGGGTTGGAGGGGGGTGGCAGACCCCATGAGATGCGAAGGGGATGTAAAGGTGAGGACAGGCTCTGCTGTCTACCAGGGTGGAAGATAACTCTTAGGGGATAGGAAGGCAGACAAATGAAATGTTTTCCTCCTCAAGTGGGGGTGGGCCAGGAAAACCAGCAACAGGAGGCAAGGGCACCTACATGGGCACAAAGTCCTTCTCATGACCCAGGTGGGGTCAAACCAGAGGCCCTAACAGAGGCGCTCTTCTACCCTCACCCCTAGGTAGCCCTGAGGGAAACCCAGAAGGAAGTCCAGGAAAAGCCAGGCTCCGTGGGAACAGGAGCAGGAATGGAGGACAATGAAGGGAACAGGAGAACTTGGGTTGCCAGCTCCTTCCCTGTCAATATCTGCGTCTTCCCAGAAGGGGCTTTGAAAGAGATGACCCACCCAGCTCACTGTGATCTGCTGCTTTTAGTACCTAAGGTTCTGTGCTGAGAGACTTCCAAAGTCACATGCTGTCCAGTCCTGCCTGAGAAGGGCTTGTGGTGCACCAACAGGGTAAGTTTGGACTTAGGGACGGGGGCAGCCATGGGATGGGAGCCCTGGCAGTGGAGGAAGCAGATGATGCCTGCAGCTCAAGGGAGCAGAGTGGACAGGGCCAGGGACAACCCATTTTGTGAGAGAACAGCTTTCCCAAGCCTCTTCTGAAGTGCTGGGAGTAAGAAACAGCTGTATCCCAAGGCTAGAGAAGCATGGGCAAAACTGGGGGCACTCAGGAGCTGAGGAGAAGCCAAGGGGTGCAGACGCCTAGAGACACACACATGCCAGCCCACCTCAGGCCCAAGAGCCTGTACTCAATCTCACCTGGCCCTGCCTTTGGCAGGCTGGCCATCCACGAAAGGGCTCTGGGATCCGGTCCCAGTTGTGGGGGTTTTGGCAATGACCACGGTCTTCAAGTCCTGCAGTGAGGCTCGAAGCTGGTTGTATATGCGCAGGAAGTGGAATTTCTCGTGGGGCAGTACAAAGATGGCAGTGACAAAGCGGTAGCCAACGAGCAGCTCAAGCACATGGCCATCAGCAAAGGCGCCCCTTGGCTGTGTGCAGC
Source organism: Hystrix cristata (assembly GCA_004026905.1). Taxonomy (NCBI): domain Eukaryota; kingdom Metazoa; phylum Chordata; class Mammalia; order Rodentia; family Hystricidae; genus Hystrix; species Hystrix cristata. Next base: position 217,656 of record PVJO010000660.1, read on the forward strand.
TGCGCGTGGGGTCTAGCAGGACGGTAGAGAGCGGCACACGGCTGAGCTTGAAGCTGTTGCGGTTACGGCAGTTGTGGGTGCCTCGGTTGGGCATGGGGTTGAAGTCAGCCTTGATAACATTGAGGTGCTGGGATGTGAGCAGCAGCCAGTAGGGGATGGCGGCAGACTTCACAGCCTCAGAGGGCGCACAGCAGGAGCGCCGCACAGCAGAGCAAAGCGTGCAGCTGGCCCACTCAATGTTGCCTGAATAGTCCCCGGCGGCCGTCTGCACCATACGCTTGTCACTGTAGACCAGGTAGACCGGGAAGCAGCCTTGGCTGCGCTCCTGGCAGCCGCCAGCTACCTTGTAGAAGGTGAGCAGCTGGCGCAGGAACTCCTGCAGGCTGGTGTGGCTACCGTAGAGAATGGGGCTACACAGCATGGCCATGTGCTGTGGGGCAAAGCAAGAGCGCAGGTCGGCATGGAACTCATGCAGATTGGCAGCGTCTGAGATGATGAAGAGTGTGTTCTCACTGTGGCGCACCTTGAGCACCAGACACAGCTCTGGCATGAGGAACCCGAACTCGGTGAGGTCACCATGGGGAAAGCAGAAGACAAAGCGCAGGGACGAGAGGATGTGCTGGCTGCTGCCTCGCGACTCCTGGTGCGGGATCTCAAAGATGGCAATGCCGAAGTCTGTGAGCACCAGGCAGGCGGCAAACTGGCGGATGCTGCCCTGCACGTGAATCAGGAAGCACCACAGCACCTTGAGGATGCGGATGTGCTCCAGCAGGAAGTCCTCGTCTGCACCCAGGGCCCACTCCAGAGCCAGGCGCTCTTCCTCAGCCTCCTCATCCTCCTCCTCCTCTTCCTCCTCCCCCCGGCTGCCCTCCTCTTCTGTGTCTGGGGGGCCCATTTCGAAGTAGCGGTTCTCAGCAACATCCTCCTCATCCTCCTCGTCGTCCTCCTCACCCTGCTCGCCCTGGCCTTCCTCCTGCTGGTTGGCAGCCTCAATCCAGGCAGGCAACTGCCGCTCGATGGCCTGGCGGATCAGCGTGCTCAGGCGCTGGATGAAGTCCTGGTTGGTGGCTGTATAGCCAATGCAGGTAAAAGGCAGGAAGATGATCTGGCCAGACCCAGGTACCACCTGCACCTCCGGCTCCATGTGTTCTGGGCTGTGCAGGGAGGCGTTGTATCAGTGATGCTCTGCTGCCTGGCTCTGAGCCTACTGCTGCACCCTGGCCCCAAGGAACCAACCCATGGGTCTCTTAACTCTCCTATACAACTGAATCTGGTCCCAGAACAAGGGTGTGGGGCTGATAGCTGAAAGGAGCTGACAGACACAA